>MU724098.1:0-44716 GCA_026770625.1 Nicotiana glauca | reverse complement strand
GCGGCTTAGCAGCTTCTTGGTTGCCCTCGAGCCATCCCTGCTTAGCCCGTTCTGGAAAGCGGCGACTGCCATACCTTCCGATACATTCAATAGACTCATCCTTACCCTGTTAAACCTAGCTAGGAAGTCCCTGAGCCCTTCACCTGTGGTCTTTCTGATGGCGAAGATATCGTTGACCCTTGCTTCCGCTTTCTTCGCACCCGTATGGGCGGTGACGAACTTATCCGCCATCTCCTCGAATATTGATATTGCCTTAGCTGGAAACTGAGAATACCATATCAAGGCCCCTCATGTCAACATCTTGCCAAACTTCTTCAGCAGCACTGATGGCACCTGCTCTTTCGATAGGTCGTTGCCCTTCACAGCAGTGACGTAGTGGATTAGATGATCCTCGGGATCTGTGGTTCCATCGTACACCTTCAAATAAGGAGGCATCTTGAAGGTTTTTCGGATAGAGTGAGGGGTTGCTTCTTCAGTGTATAGCTTCTCTACGAACCTTCCCACATCGCGCTTTGGTAGCAACTTGGGGGCTCCGGGGATTTTGTCGACCCTCTCCTGGTGTTCCTTCATCTGGTCGCGGAGTGCTTTATTTTCGTTTTCCATTTCTTCCATCTTCCTTAGGATGGCAGTTAGTGTACCGTCATTGGTCCGTGCCTTGATGGATTGGTTATTTACTAGTGTATCCTCATGTTCGCACATGGCAGCTGTGATGCTTACCGTTGGCATAGATCTAATGTTGCCTTGTGGTGGTTTCTCAACCAAGCCACTTAGGGTGCTTGTTAGCCATTCTTCCAGTAGCTTTTTGACTACCGAGGTGCTTCCTTAATAACAGACATGGAAGCTCCTTTTTTGTGCAAGATCGTTAGATCTTCGGATGGGGAAGATGAGATCTCTGCACCTGGTGTGGTGTTGGGAGTTGCGTTAATAATGATATCGTCACTAGCCTCGTTGAGAGGCCCAAGAAGGTTGGCTATGACACCCATTATAGCTTTCGATCTGGTGTTGTTTTCAGCCATCTTTTGTTTTCGTGTGATGTAGAGAAAGGTAGTTGGTTGATCTCTAGGCGGATACTATGATTTCGATTCTCGAACTTCCCACAGACGGTGCCAAATTGTTTGGCTCAAAAGTTAAACAATACTTTGTAAGCTAAAACAATCAAAAAATATGAAAGGGTAAATCGTAATCAAATATAATAAGCCTAGGGATGTAAGAACATTGTAGTTATGACAGATCTAATATTGCAAGATGATGAACTTGAGAATAGTTGTTTTTCAGAAATAAGAGATAGAGAGAGAGAAAAAGGGAGAATATGAGAGAGTTGTATTATTGGATAATAAAACTGATCATTTTACAATGGGAAGGTTCCCTTTTTACAAGGAGGGGCCTTCCTTAAAATAGTAATAAAAGTATTGAACGTGGTTGACGTCCTCCTAGCGAGGACGTCCAGTTCGAAATGGCATCGCCTTCGCCCTCACGTCCGAACCGTGCCCTTATTATAATGGTTATACACTTACAGGGTATACCCTTTGGCGTAGAGATGTATTTGACCCCATACAATGAGGAACATGTGAGTGATGTGACAAGTATTCCATCCACAATTCAATGGATGAATCTGGCATTTCCTCTACGTACTATTCGCCTAGTTTGGGATGGCAAGCGGTGCGGGGCGTTGTAGATGCGAGGCGAGTTCTCTCTTAACGCGTAAAATTTCAACCCATCCCGCACCACACCCGCGTCCACCCGCCCCGCAACTTTTTTTTTTCCGTTTCAATTTGTCTTATTTTATTTTTGCGATCAATGAATGCGGGATCAACATGTACACATGCATAGTGAGAATAAATAATTTACCATCTTAATTTATTTCAATAAGAAGTACCGAGTAATTTTCTCATTTTCTGTTATTTGCTCAAGTTTTTAGTCTCTGTTTCCATATAGTTACGGTAGAGATTTGTATTATTCGTCAAATGAACTCATTGTTTTTGTCATAATGGAAGAATATTAATTTATAGTGTATGAGATTGGATTTGTTAAAATTAAACATTTTTTTACTCCTTTTCAGTTGTGTGAAAAATGAGTATTTAAACTCACACCCGCACCCGCAGAAAAATATTTTTTTTAGTTTAACCTGTCCCGCCCTGTCCCATTGCCATCCCTACTCCTAGTACTGTTTTGCTTTGTCCTAATTGCATCAAATGGTAAGTTAATGTTTATATTCTAGCTGTTACATTATTAGTTTGTGCTTTATTCTCCTTATAGGTATAAGGCAGGGCCAGGGTTATCTATCAGCTAACTCGTACGGATCAAATTGACATTAGATAGCATAAGTGGAGCTGAACACGTTATTTTCTACACAGAAGAGAGAGATCACTCCCCAAGCCGAGGATGAGTGCTAAAGAAAAGATGTGCAACCTAGTCTTTCATAAAGATAAAGCGAGAGAGTGAGATTTTAGGTTTAATTAGGGATGACTGAAGATCAAGCCAATCTTGATTAAGAAAAGAAAACTTATTGCAACTACGAATGTAACATATGCTTTCTCATTAGACTATTTTAATTAATTGTTTATGTCGGCAATATGCTATGATTCTTCTTCTCTTATGAAATTTCTACTTAGATGAACATTGCTCTGTTGCTTTACGGAGTGATCTTTCCCTCTTATGAAAGTCGGCATCTTATTTTTGAAAAAGAGTATCGACGTGGCAGCTGGGCTAGTCACTGGCTAGAGTCCACCGACCTACCGGACCGAAGGCAGTCAAGAATATTATTTAAAAAATGCGTAAAGTTATAACTAAAGCATCATAATGAGGGAAGACAAACCTTCGGCATCAAACTTATCAAAGGGGATACTATCTTCGAAGTCATCATACCGTTCTTGAGCAATCGTGTGTTTTAACTTGTGTGTGGTGGTGATTTTTACATTGTTGATCGTCGAGTCGTCACCACCGCCGATGATCATCTGTATATTTCGTCCCGGGTATGGTGGCTTTGGCGGTCCATGGGATTGATCATGTCCCCTGGCGAAGTTGGCTCTCCCTTTGTCGTTGAGCAGCTCCTTCAAGTATACTTGGTTCAGCTTTCTGACTACTTCTTGTTATAGACCTATGCAATCTTTGGTCCTGTGTCCCCTTTTCTGATGGAACAACTTGTCACGACCCAAAATCTAACCATGGTCATGATGACACCTATCATGTTACAAGGAAAGCCTATTTCCCCAAATATTACTATTAATTTGATTATAAGAATTTAATAAAATTTTTTTAATAATTTAATTCCTGATAAACTAAACCAACTCTAAATATAAATAATATAAAATATGAAAACGAGTCCCAAACTTCGGGGTGTTACTAAGTCATGAGCGTCTAAAATTATGAACTAAGATATAAAAACTGTCTAATTGTCTAAAAGAAGAAATGACAAGAGGAGTAACAAGGTCCTGCGGACACTAGCAGCTACCTTGCAATCTCTACAGATAGCCGGCCAGAACTCAAGATCGCTGCGCTCTAACTCACCTGGATCTGCACATAAAGTGCAGGGTGTAGTATGAGTACAACCAACTCAGTAGTAGCATAAATAACTAAGGAACTGAGCAGTAGTAATGAGTTGAGCAAAACAGTTCAGTTATTTATTTTTCACAATTTTAAAAATAATAGGAATAAACAGGTAAATTTCATAACTCAGTAAATGCCACAAAGAAATTTAACAAATAAATGCAGCAACATCAAAAGTAAATGCAACCTCACAACAATGTCACTCCATCACTCAACACTCGTACCCAGCACTCAACACTCAACACTCAATACAGTCAACACTCTGCGCTCACTGGGGGTGTGTACAGACTCCGGAGGGGCTCCCAAATCACAAGCGCTTAGCACGGACAACTCACGTGCCATCATATCAATACCTGGATCCGCACGGTCAACTCACATGCTACGCGGACAACTCATGCGCTATGTTATCAATACTTGGACCCGCACGATCAACTCACGTGCTGCGCGGACAACTCATGCGCTATGGAATTAATATCCTCACAACCAGCCAACTGTCTTTACTCAATCATATACCTCACTAGCCTCACCATCATCAACAAATAAGAGAACACAAGCCACATCCAGTATCACAACATATTAAAAAATAAAAGAGACTGAGGTAAACATATACAATAATTTCTATGCTTGATTTCAAATAACGTGAGAATGAATAAAGCCTAATAATGATCTCTAACATGAAGGCAAACAAGTTCAACAACAAGTAAACACATAACCACAGATAACAACCACTAGGCCCCACAACCTCACGGGATGGACCAAGTCTCAATCCCTTGTGGTGCACACCCATACGCTCGTCACCTACCGCGGGTATCACCGCCAAACAATCACATGATATCAATTTCTTCGGGTTTATACCCTCAAAGCCAGAGTTTAAAATGTTACTTACCTCAACCATGTAAAATCCTACTCTGGGATGCCCTCGTCTCTGGACTCGGTATCCAAAAGTACTGAATCTAACCATAATTAGATTAATACTATAAACATGTGCTAAAGAATCGAATTCCACAATAAAAATTACAAAATATGCCAAAAGTTTGAAATCGGCCAAAACCCAGCCCCCGGGCCCACATCTTGGAATCAGTCAAAAATAGAAGAATAATAATACTCGTCCTCTCCTGAGTCTAACCATATAAAATTCATCAAAATCGGAATCCGTTTGATCCCTCAAATCTTCACTTAAAACTCTCCAAAACTAAAACCCTAACTTCTTCAATTTTCACTTTGAAATCATCAATCAAATCCCAAAAAAATGAAGATGGATTCATGAAATATAATCAAAACCGAGTAGAGAAAACTTACCCGAATCCATATGGTGAATATCGCCTCCAAGAATCTCCCAAATTCGAGCTCCCCAACTCAAAATACGATCGAATAAGCAAACCCTAGTTTATGTACTTTTCTACCAGCTATTCTGCCTCGTTTCTCATGCCAAAAAATCCCGAAACTCGTATTTTATGCCTCTAATGGATTCCTTGTGAAATTCTAGTCAAGGCAGGATTTTGAATCACTCAATTTGACCTTATAATGAATTAGATATAGGTTTTAATATTTGGAAATTGTACAAATTTTTAAATACGATGTTAGTGACAATTTCGTAATTAAATTGAAAAAAATCTGGTAACCTAATTCTTAGTAAAATAACCATTAAATCCTCATACGATGTCCAAATTTGACGATTCCTTTTGCTACAGGTTGGTAATTGCGATACAGATCTAATGCTTCAATTTAAAAAGAAATCGGAGCTCATTTGTTTAATATGATATCGTTTATGCTTGAAGAAACGACGTCGAAACATAAGAAAAACGAGCACAACACAACCCGAACCTATACAAAACTCACCCGAGGCCCTTGGGACCTTAACCAATAATTTCAATAAGTCATAAATCACTAACCGAACTTAGTCGAACCTTCTGAACACCCAAATCAACACCAAAACACCAAATCACCTCGAATTCAAGCCTAAGAACTTCTAAACTTCCAACTTTCGCCAGTTCAAGCCTAGTTCTACCACAGACCTCCAAATTTTATTCTGGACACACTCCTAAGCCTAAAATCACCCAACGAAGCTAATCGAATCATAATAATCCAAATCCGAATTCTTTTACTCATAAGTTAACTTTCAGTTGACTTTTCTAACTTAGCTTTCTAATTAAGAGACGAAGTGATCATTTCACTCCAAAACTACTCTGAACACAAACCTACCAACTCGATAAAGCTCAACACAGCTTAACAACACATAAAGAAATAGAAATGAGAGAAACCGGGCTGCAACTCTTAGAATGACTAACCGGGTTGTTACATCCTCACCCTCTTAAATAAACGTTCGTCCTCGAACGAGTCTAAAAACAAACCTGGAGTCTTAAATAGGTGAAACCTTCACTAATACCTTCTCGTCACATTCAAATCATATGAACTCATCTTGAGGTCACATCATACTCATCACGTATCCATCCACCTACCATTTTTACTAATAGGGACACTATCATACATATAAGTCCACAAGCACGAGATCACACAATCAACACCTCAGTGCTCAATCTATAGTTAAAACCCAGCTTCAATTCCTCCAGACTGGCCCAACATAAACACACAAAAATGATATCTCGTACCTCATCCATGGAATCACAATTCAACAATGCACAACTGATACCGAGCGCTCATGTGCGCATATGAATGCGTGGAAGGAATTCAAAGAGTTAGACTTCAAGCTAAATCAATATCACACGATAAGAATTCAAGAAGGTGAAGTTTTCCTAAAGGTTCTGCAGCCTCTTGAAGATAAGTACAGACGTCTTCGTACCGATCTGCAAGACTCTACTAAACCCGCTCATGACTCGTAGGACCTATGAAACCTAGGCTCTGATACCAACTTGTCACGACCCAAAATCTAACCATGGTCATGATGGCGCCTATCGTGTTAGAAGGCAAGCCTATTTCCCAAAATATTACTACTACTTTGATTATAAGAATTTAATAAAATATTTTCAATAATTTAATTCCTGATAAACTAAACCAACTCTAAATATAAATAATATAAAATAAAAAAATGAGTCCCAAATATCAGGGTGTCACTAATTCATGAGCGTCTAAGATTATGAACTAAGATATATAAACTGTCTAATTGCCCAAAAGAAGAAATGACAAGAGGAGTAACAAGGTCCTGCATATACTAGCAGCTACATTTCAATCATCACAGATAGACGGCCAGAACTCAATATCGCCGTGCTCTAACTCACCTGGATCTGCACATAAAGTGCAGGGTGTAGTATGAGTACAACCAACTCAGTAGTAACAAAAATAACGGAGGAACTGAGCAGTAGTGACGAGCTGAGCAAAACAGTTCAATTATTTATTTTTCACCATTTTAAAAATAATAGGAATAAACAGGTAAATCCCATAACTCAGTAAATTCCACAAAGAAATTTAACAGATAAATGCAGCAACAGCTAAAGTAAATGCAACCTCACAAAAATGTCACTCCATCACTCAGCACTCGCACTCAGCGCTCAACACTCTGCGCTCACTGGGGGTGTGTACAGACTTCGGAGGGGCTCCTAAAGCACAAGCGCTAAGCACGGACAACTCACGTGCTATCATATCAATACCTGGATCCTCACGGTCAACTCACGTGTTACGTGGACAACTCACGCGCTATGGTATCAATACCTGGACCTGCACGATCAACTCACGTGCTGCGCAGACAACTCACACGCTATGATATTAATATCCTCACAACCAGGCCACCGTCCTTACTCAATAATATACCTCAATAGCCTCACCATCATCAACAAATAAGGGAACACAAGCCACATCAAGTATCACAGCATATTAGAAAATAATAGGGACTGAGGTAAACATGTAAAATCATTTCTATGATTGAGTACAAATAACGTGAGAATGAATAAAGCCTAATCATGACATCTAACATGAAGGCAAACAAGTTCAACAACAAGTAAACACATAACCACAGATAACAACCATTAGACCCCACAGCCTCACGGGATGAACCAAGTCTCAATCCCTCACGGTGCACATCCGCACGCCCATCACTTAGTGTAGGTATCACCACCAAACAATCACATGATATCAATTTCTCCAAGTTTATACCCTGAAAGCCAGAGTTAAAATTGTTACTTACCTCAACCGCGTAAAATCCTACTCTGGGGTGCCCTTGTCTCTGGACTCAGTATCCTAAAGCACTGAATCTATCCATAATTAGATTAATACCATAAACATGTGCTAAAGAATCAAATTCCACAATAAAAACTATAAAATATGCCAAAAATTCGAAATCAGCCAAAACCCAGCCCCCCGGCCCACATCCCGGAATCAGTCAAAAATAGAAGAATAATAATCCTCGTCCTCTCCCGAGTCTAACCATATAAAATTCGTCAAAATCGGACTCCGTTTGATCCCTCAAATCCTCGCTTAAAATTTTCCAAAACTCAAACCCTAAGTTCCTTAATTTTCATTTTGAAATCATCAATCAAATCCAAAAAATAAAATAAAATATGGATTCATGAAATATAATCAAAACCGAATATAGAAAACTTACCCCAAGCCATTTGGTGAATATCGCCTCCAAAATCTCCCAAATTCGAGCTCCCCAACTCAAAATATGATCGAATGAGCAAACCCTAGTTTTATGTATTTTTCTACCAGCTATTCTGCCTCGTTTCTCATGCCAAAAAATCTCGAAACTCATATTTTAGGCCTCAAATTGTGAAATTCTAGTCAAGTTAGGTTTTTGAATCACTCAATTTGACCTTATAATGAATGAGATATGTAAGTTTTAATATTTGCAAATAGTGCAGATTTGTAAATACGCTACTAGTGGCAATTTCGTAATTAAACTAAAAAATCTGACAACCTAATTCTTAGTAAAATAACCATTAAATCCTAATACGATGTCCAAATTCGACGATTTTTTTTCTACGAGTTCGTTATTACGATACGAATTTAATGCTTCAATCAAAAAAGAAATCGGAGCTCATTTGATCAATATGATATCATTTATGCTTGAAGAAACGACGTCAAAACATAAGAAAAACTAGTGAAACACAACCCGAACCTATTCAAAACTCACCCGAGGCCCTTGGGGCCTCAACAGATAATTTCAACAAGTCATAAATCACTAACCGAACTTAATCGAACCTTCTAAACACCCAAATCAACTTCGAATTCAAGCCTAAGAACTTCTAAACTTCCAACTTTCTCTAGTTCAAGCCTAATTCTACTACAGACCTCCAAATTATATTCTGGACACACTCTTATGTCTAAAATTACCCAACGAAGCTAATCAAATCATAAAAATCCAAATCCGAATTCTTTTACTCATAAGTCAACTTTCGGTTGACTTTTCTAACTTAGCTTTCTAATTAAGAGACTATGTGATCATTTCACTCCAAAATTACTCTGAACCCAAACCTACCAACTCTATAAAACTCAACACAGCTTAACAACACATAAATAAATAGAAATGAGAGAAATCGGGCTACAACTCTTAGAACGACTAACCGGGTCATTACAAATTCGCATAGGACGTTTGACTTCCTTGCGCTAGGATCTGATTTCATTTTCTACGACCATTGTACCTTTGTGCCCAACTTTTCCAGTGCGTACACTATTTCTGAAGGTGAGACACAAAAGTTATGAGCGAATAATAGTGGAGGCATACCTCTCTCATTCCGAAGAGGCGACGTGTCGCTGCAAGGCATCTGGATATCTTGGCGGAGGCGGATTGTAAGCTCTGACGTAGGGTTGATGCCTTTCTCTGGAAAATTGGGGGAGTGGATCCTGTCGCCCATCATTGCGTCGATCCCTCCTGATTTCTAGCTACACTGATGTCAACCGTTGGGTTGGACCGTTAAGGTCGTCTTTGTCTACCCTTACCTCTGCGTAGTAGGCATTGTAGATCTCTTCCCACATAGTGGGGGGATACTTCATGAGTCGACTGAGCAGCTTCTTCATTGCTTTTGACCCATCTCTATTTAGCTTGTTTTGAAAAGCAACGACCGACATTCCTTCTGATACATTCGACATTCTTATCCTGTTGAATCATGCCAGGAAGTCCCTTCGCCCTTTGCCCGTTATTTTCCTGATTGCAAAGATATCGTTGACTCTTGCTTCAGCCTTCTTTTCTCCCACATGGGCAGTGATGAATTTATCCGCCCTTTCTTCGAACGTTGATATCGCTCTGGTTGGTAGCTGGGAGTACCATGTTAGCACCCCTCCTATTAAAGTTTCACCGAACTTCTTCAGCAATACGGATGACACCTATTCTTTCGTTCAGTTGTTGCCTTTTACAACTGTTAAATTATGGACCAGGTGATCTTCCGGATCTGTGTTCCCATCATATATTCTCAGGTATGGGGGCATCTTGAAGGTTTTAGGGATTGAATGAGGTGTAGCTTCTTCTCTATATGGTTGCTCGACGAATCTTCCCACATCGCATTTTGGCAGTAGCTTAGGGGCTCCAGGTATTTTGTCTACCCTTTCCTGGTATTTCTTCATTTGATCACAAAGCACTTTGTTCTCGTTCTCCATTTCTTCCATTTTCTTAAGAATGGTTGAGAGTGCATTATTGCCTGTGTTGGTGTCGGTGTGAGCACTGCTTGCTGGTATATCGCTTGGTCCACCGGCGGTAGCCGCGATTTCTAACGTTGATGAGTCTTTAAGATTTCCCTGAGATGGTTTCTCGAGCATGACACTCAGAGTGTTTGTCAACCATTCCTCCAGTAGCTTGTTGACCAAATAGTTAATTTTTTTATTTTGTAAAAAATACTTCTTTTTTCTTTCTTTCTTAATCTTTCTCGATAAATTCCAATTAGGGCAAATTAACTATCGGCATCCCCTACATCTACAGTTATGTCGGTGTCTACTATGGATTGCAAAATTAATGAAACTACCGGCTATGCCCATTTATACGTATTTTATTATAAAAATTGGTCAATCAATAAATATTACTAATATTAGCCAATTAGCTATTTGTAGCTAAAAAAGGTCAAATTTTTGCTTTCTTTTGAGCGGGTGTATTAGAATAGATTGAGTACTGAATACATCTTAAGGAGCTTGAATATAGTTTTGGGATGATCTGATGGTGTTTTGAGGCGGTTTGAATTGAAAATTCGAAATAGAAGATGCACATGAAAAAATATGATATGTGTATCACACTGTATATCACATGTGTATCATATTTGTATTGAATATGTATCATATGTATATCCATGTATACTTGCGTGTGAGATATATGCGTGATACATGTTTGATGCACATATCCAAAAATCTAAGCAAAAAAAGGATACTTTTTATGGGTATGGTTGAAATTCATTGAAAACATAAATCAATATACTCCTTCTATATATATATATATATATATATATATATATATATCATCCATGAAATTTCAATTCTGTCTTGCATCTAATGTTGCTGATCACGCTTAAAAATATGGAAGAAGATATTTGTGTATGATTCTTAGAGAGAATAAATCTCATTTATTTTGGTTTTAAATTTTTATATGTGCTGGCTAGTTTTAGTAAGTTTATGATTATTACCTAGAGATTGATAAATTGGAATTATTTAGGATATTTATGTAAGATTCCCCAAAATTAACCCATGCAAATATGACTGCCTCGATCCACCAAAGTATATTGGAAAACTTACACAAATGTCCCAAATATGTTTCAACTTACCAACCTTGAGCCATTAGTCATAGACTTACCAAAACTAGCCAAACACATTTAAAAATTGAAAAATCAAATAAAAAAGGTCCTTTCTCTCTAAAGAATCACATGCAAAAATCTCCTTCTATATTTTAAAGCGTGATTAGCAAATATTAGATGCAAGACAGAAAGGATTTTTCATGGATGAGGTTGCAAATAAGGTGATGAATTACAAAAAAAAAAATAAAATACAATATTCCAAAAATGTAAGCAAAAAAAGGAACTTTTTCAACGGGCATAATTGAAATTCATTGAAAACATATAGATAAGTCAATATACAAAACTTGAGGAAGACTGAAGGTGATTTGGACTGATTTTGTATCAAAATTTGTAATTAAATCGAGTTCAAAAATCTTTTGCGATACATGTATCATGCATGCATCTCGCATAAAGGTATATATGTGATGTACAATTGATACAAATATGATACATATGTGATACACAGTGTGATAGACATATTATTTTTCTTTCATGTTCATTTTTTACGTAGAATTTTCAATTCAAACCACCTGCAAACTTCACAATATCATCCCAAAACTAAGATTCAAGCTCCTTAAAATATACTCAATCTATTTTATAGCACCCACTCAAAAGAAAGCAAAAAATTAACCTTTGTTTGCTACAAATAGCTATTAGCTAATATTAGTAATATTTGGCTAATATTAGTAATATTTTATGAATTGGCCAATTTTTATAATAAGCTACTTATAAATGGATATAGCTGGTAGTTTTTCAAGTATATTTTCATGGCAGTTTTTTGCCGCCGCTAAAGTCAGCCCATATAAGTTGGGCTGATTTGGGCTATTACGGGGAGAAATTAAAAAATAGCTAGATTTATCAGTGGTCATTCAAAAATAGCCATAGTTTCATATAAAGATAAATCTGAACGAAAACACTGTTCAAAATTTTGAAAAATACTCCAACATAATATACTGAAGTTCTAGCGTAAGTATACTGGAAATCCAGCATATTATAATGGAGTTCTAGCATAAATATGCTGTAACTCCAGCATAATATACTAGAGTTCCAGTATAATATATCGGTCGAGCATAATATGCTGGAAGTTCATACACATGTGCTCCAATCTCCAGTATAATATGCTAGAACTTTTCGCGAAGTTCATAAACATGTGCACCGATCTCCAGTATATTATATTGGACCGGTCCCTGTTGCAATAAATTACGGCTATTTTTTAATGATTTTGTAAACGTTGACTATTTTTGAATGACCAATTCGAAAACTAGCTAGCCTGTATTATTTTTACCTATCTAGGTAGCCAATTTTACCACAAGAAATCTTGTCAAAATATTTCCTTTTATACTTTGTATGCAATAAAATATATCACATAAAATAAGAGGAAGATAACATTAAATTTATTATTGACTATTGTCGCAGCTAGGGGTGTTCAAACCGAACCAGAAAACTACACCAAATTGAAAAACCAAACCAAACCGATTAAAAAACCCGACTAGGTTTGGTTTGACTTGGTTTGGTATTGAGTAAAAAAATCCGATCCAAACCGACATATAAATATATAAATTTTATTTATATTTTTAAGACTTTATAGTGATTTTTCTTTAGAAAATGAAGAAAATTTTGGGATCCTCTCATGTATTAACTTTGAAAGCGTAATTAATAAAAAATTATTGTTAGACGACTAAGAAAATAACTATCGTGTGTTACTAAAAAAATTCTTCCATTAGAATATTTTAATAGATCATATTTTTGTCAATTATTTTCATATTTATTGGACATATATTCACTTATCAAAGCTTTATCTATAATTTTGATAAAGTAAGATTGAAATAATATTCATGTAATGAAAAAATCCGAAAATTCAAAAAACCCGACAAAATCGAACCAATCTAAACCGATATAATTAGTTGGGTTTGATTTTGATAAAAACGGAACTAACCCGGTCCATCTACATCCCTAATCGCAGCTATATGTGCCAGATTTGTTGGTATGTGACACTAATCTAGTCTAGTCTAGACAACTCCCATGACACGATGTGCCATCACCAAAGCATGGCCTTCCGTACGTCTTCTAACTTCACGTCAAGATCAAGTCACGTCCGAACCTTTAGAATATTTGAAACAGACTCCTAAATTTATAGACATCATTCCCCAACTCTCAGCCACTTTATCTGTTTAGTTGGTATATTTATGATAGACGAAAAGATTTTCTGGCCGCTTAAATTTGTATCAGTTTGTAAAGTTGATATATAAATTTTTGAGTTTCTCATTTGAACACTTTTACTTGAGAAAATAACTACTAATAAGTACTTGTAATGGTGCGTGTTGCTGCTGACATGAATTTTATTTAATATATTGTATAGACACATCATTCATTCGTTTACATTTTGTTGACACCTGGACGTTCAAGGTCCCACTTTTTTTTTTTTGACAAACTAATTTTTTCTACACATAACCCTTCCACTTCCTCAGAACCTGCCGGAAAAAACCTCACCGAACTAGGAATCTATTTGAAAATTTTAGATTTTATCATCAGCAACGACTCTAGCGATTCTCTGTTTTCTATCCCACCCAATACCTTTCATTTTCATTGTTTATCATCTTCTCAGCAAGAAAATATGAATCATTTGCAAAACTTTTTACCACAAAAATTACAAGGAAAGTATCACCAAAATTAAAAGATTAAATTATCACCTCCAAAGATCAAAGAGAAAATCATGAAGCAGTGAAATTTTTTTACCACGATAGAGATCAGACCCAAATTTTCCTAACTAATCAACAAATAATTTCAATAAATCAAAGCAGCGACCATGATCGAAATCAGACCATTTTTTCTCAACAAATCAACAAATAATTTCAACAAATCAAAACAACGACCACGATCGAAATCAAACCATTTTTTCTCAACAAATCGGAAAATAATTTCAGCACGATGTACATATATATAGGTGCAATCAACGGAGCACGACGTACAACAATTCAAAGCCAAGTCAATGACCACGTGAAGCTCGTATCAACACTTCGCTCTGTGATCATGCCCAACAATGCCTTATAAAAAGAACAATACGGACGTTGCAAATATAATCCGATTTACAAGTCCAGAGTTGAATCCCACAAAGAATTAACCTATCAATTACCTTTTTTAGAATCACTAAATTCTTCATAATCAACTTTCCTAAACATTGTAAACAATGGTTGATGGTATTTCTACTAACTAAGATTGAAAATAAATAAATAAACAGCTGTAAACTAACTATGCTTGGGTTGTAAACAATAACGAGAAAATTCTAAGGTAGTGATTTCCCCTATTGATGGAATCCCTTCCGGTTATGTTTTATATAGATTCAATAAAATATCTCTATCAATCATGAGCACTCTTTTTACCGTAAATCTCTCCCGAGTAATTTCGATAATTTACTAGACGCACTCTCCCGAGTTACGCTAGCTGACTTTGTTTATTACAGCTCACTTTAGATTATACCCAAGGCTTCATTATCCCTAATCCCGTAGTTATAGATCCCTCTTATACTTTGGGAGTGGTGTTATTCAGCAATTACCTAAATATGCACTCTCTCCCGAGTTATGCACACTAAATAGGCATAACTAATTTAGGATCCTGTCAATTAACTACAATAAACACGTAATTGAATAAATAAAGATTAACCGGCAAACTATATGAACATAATCAAGAAGTTCATCCTTTAATAGGTTCCATCAAAATCTTAGACTAAAGTATTTATCTACTCATAACAACGTAAAGATAAAATACGAAAATATTCATCGTGGAAAATTGCAAGAAAAAGAAGAAATAAAGAACTATGATGTTTTTGGGTGATCTCTCACACTTGTGTTTCTTTCCAAAGTACTCTCCAAAACAAATCTGCCCTAATGTGGCCGAATTTCTACTTTTATAAGGGTTTTACACCAAATTTTCCCGACTTGACACTTTAGTCCCTGTCTTTTCCGCATTCTGCCGCGGTTCTACCGCGGTTATGCCAGGACCGCTGCCAAACAGGTCCTCTGAATCTTTAATAATGTTCTGCCGCGGTCTTACCACGGCAGTACAAGTTCAGCTCGGCTTTTGTCTCTTCGCTTGGTGCACTTCGTGGGCATTGTTTAATTGGCCTCCTTTTCTCCATAATTGATCCCCAAACGTGCTCCATCGACTTCTTTCATTAGATATAGCCTGCAAAGCATGAAAAGCACTCATCAGAGTATTTGACTATCACTTTTTACCACAAAGTTATACAAAAATGTGGTTCTTTAGGATCCAATTATAGTCTAATTTACTTATTATCAACACCCCACACTTAAATCTTTGCTCGTCCTCGAGCAAGTTGAACTACACTTCAAGACCTATTCGTTAGATGCATTACCCTTTTTATGTCACACCTGCTATTATGAAAGAACAACCTAAGTAGTGCAACAGCCATACCTCAGATGAAGACTCTAATGTCATGCCACACTCATGCTCACTCTATGTACTCTAATAGAAGTGAAGACTTGCTTTTTCTTCTTGAGTTAAATGCCCTCACATCACATTTTTGAGAGAATTTCCACACACATGAAATCAAACAACAAGGAACTGTAGAATAGACGAATTCACTCACTCTCAGCAAAGTACGTTCATATGCCACACAGATACACCATAAGCTTGCCCTTAGTGTAATACTCTACTAATCGAATTGTTCAGTCTAAGATCAATAGGGCTTCATTTGGTTGTAATGTAGGCTATGGGACGGGTTGGATGCATTTACATATAAGAGTGACTACACCTCCCTAAGCACTTTAATACATACATTTTCTCAATTAAACCTCGTCCTTATGTCACCCCAAAATTCCACCTTCACATCAATGTAACTACCCCATTCTTCTTTAAGCACACTTACATCAAGAGCCACCACTTATCAAGGAGTTTTTATGCTTATTTATTTATTTATTTATTTATTTTTCAATTTAAGTGGCTCTTCCTTTTTCAAAACAGTGCACCTTTCTCCTTATTCAACTAGTTCCACTCGAAAGCCAAACCAACCACCCCATACTTTAACTTTTACAAGGTTCATAACAATTCAAGTGCTCATGAGAGGTGAAAAGGTTTAAATAGATAGTTAATTCAAACAAATGGGTAAGGCTTGTAATGTGGTTGCCAAAGAAAAATGATAATAAGCTCAGAGGGGTTAACTATGGTAATATGTACAGGTGGATTAATGATTATATAGGCTACACAAAAAATGCCTAAATCATCTCTAAGACCAAATAACTACTATTTCGCTTTGCACACACACGGGGCAAGTTCTAGGTATCGCACGCCAGCATAGAATACATGTATTACCTCACACACACTTGGCATGTAACTCATTCCGAATTAGTTTGTCAACACATTCGCATGAGCGTTCAAGTAAGACAAGGTGTGCAAAATTAAGGCATAAGATTAAGAGTCTACACATGAGTCTAGACGTCACACCCTCAAGTTCATTTTAAGTATTTGCAGGTATGTACACCACGGGATGCATTCTTGCCCTCACCCATCTTAGCCCAAAAGAGTCCTAAAGGTCCTAAAATCTATGAAAGAAAAATCTACCTAACCCGGTTCAAGAAAACCCCTTGGAAAAGAACCGCAGTCAAAAGAAAAACCAAGGGGGAATTACTACACTACCTACAAAGAAAATAAAATAAAATAAAATAAAGTCTTTTTGGCTTTTTGATTAGACTACTTCCCTCAAGAATACTGTCTAGGTGGTCCGTCATCAGGAAGAGTCTCCTAACTTTTCTAGGTTTTTATTTTTATTTTTTTATCCCTCAGGAAACCCGTCGACAAGTGTCCGTCGTTGGGCCAAGTCTGTGACGTCTAAGCTACATAAACAACAACACATATATACACAAATCATACATGCACATACCCAAGTCTCCCACCCCACACACAAAGAGTATGGCATGTCCTCATGTCATAAAAAATTAAAGAGCAGAAAGGCAAGAGAACTTCCCTGTTCATCGGTCAGAGTCAGAGATAGTGTTGGGATCCACGTTACAGTCCCTGCCTAAAGCATATAACCAAGCCATCACCCGACTCTCAGACCTGGCCTGCCATCTAGACATAGAGAATTGTGGTAATAATCATTGTCACCAGTGAACAGAGGCAGCTGCAGGACCTGGAAAATGTTCTGTACTGAGGCATCTACTACTTTGCCCCACACAACCACAGAACGACACATATGTTCTGGGAAGTTCGCGTAGAACTCCTGAACTATCATTGGGTTTGCCGTGTCAGGTTCATCAAACAAGTACTCCATCCCCCTCCGGTGGATTTCCTCGTACATGTCCGGCTTTTCGACACGGAGGGCAGCCCTATCAATACTAATCTCCGGGACAAAGCTTTTTGTGGCTTTCGCATGAAAACTGTCCTGGGCTTCCTCGAACGTAAATTGGGTGGCATCATAAGTCGGCACATCGGAAGTGCTTTCCAAGTTCCGTCGCTTCTTTCGGGCCATAGTACCTGCAATTAATTCATCATAACTATCAGGGGTAGCCAACATGTGCCAGTCAGATAGATACTCAGATTTCGCCACCCGCTGGCACTATACAGTTACCCAAAGTGGACAACATCCACTATTATCCCCACACAACTTATCAATGATACAATTCCACCATATCAGACCCCCCCACAAGCTTCCACCAATAAATACAGTTAAATACAACCACCACCCACCCTACACAAAAATTATCAACTAGGAATACACTCCCACATCTATATATAAAGCAACCGCAAACACCAACTAAAACACCAAATTTGGAGTCTAAAACCCTATTGTAACCAAAATCAAGAATTATATACAATAATCACTACATAATGCAAAATACATGCAACACAAGGAAAAGTAGAAAAACTTACTTGACGATTATCGTGGAGTCTTGGAAAAAATTTGGGGGGGTTGTGGATGGGTAGGGGTGGGGCATTTTGGGGGAGGGAGGGTTGGGTAGGGTTTGGGTGGAGAAGGGGGTAAGTAGAAAGAGTAATGGGGGTTTTGGATTATGGGAAGAAGAAGAAAGAAGAGAGAGTAGGTTGTTGGGAAGAAGAAGGAGAAGGAAGGAAGGAATAAGATGGATTTGGGAAGAAGAAGGAAGAAGAAGGAAGAAGAAGGAAGAAGAAGGAAGAAGAAGAATGGAGAAGAAGAGAGAAGATGAGAGAATAGAGGAAAAGTGTCGGTTTAGAATGGGTGGGGTAAGATTAGGGTAGGGTAATTAGGGGGGGGGGGGGAGAATAGAAAATGATTTTAAAAAAAATTCTGCAAATCGTACCTGGGCTTGGCCCGACCTACTGCGGTCACACCGTGGTTACGCCGCGATCGCGGTGGACCAACTTCAGAAAGGGTCTCTGACCGCGGTCCCACCGTGGTTACGCCGTGACCGCGGTGAACTAACTTCAGAGAGTGTCTCTAACCGTGGTCCCATCGCGGTTACGCTGCGACCGCGGTGGACCTATTCCTGGATGCCAATTTCGAGGTTCTTTTCATTGTTTTGCCCCTTAGGCACTATTTTTACTTCTTTTAATGCCTACCTTACCCATGTTATGCCCAGGATCGTGATGCAAATTCCTCTGCACTAACCTGCATATATACAACATGTTAGAAATTCTACTATCATGGGTTGCCTCCCATGAAGCGCCTGATTTAACGTCGCAACACGACGTAGCACGAGCGCATGATTCGCTCAACCTCTCTTTTTTCTTTTTAATTTTTTTATATGATATTACATACTACACTTACAACACATTCGTGGGTTGCCTCCCACACAGCACCTAATTTAACGTCACGGCACGACGCACTTGAGCGCATTTAAGGCTCGCTCGACCTCTGAGGTTCAATCAGGTGGATCTCAGACCCTTCCTTTGGTTCATTCATGCCCACATATAGTTTTAATCTCTGCCCATTGACTCTAAATTTATGAGAGTCTTTCTCAGCGGCGATCTCTCAGCACCTGAAGGGAATACTTTGACCACTCGAAACGGTCCAGACCATCTTGACTTAAGCTTACTAAGAAACAGTCGCAATCTTGAGTTATATAGCAATACCATGCCCCCGGGTTTGAAATGTCGCTCAACAATGTTCTGGTCGTGTAACCTCTTCATTCTTTCCTTGTACAATCTTGTGATATCAAAAGTAAGATGTCTGAGCTCGTCAAGCTCATGGAACTCAGTGATTCTAGTTGTGCCTGCAGCTTCAATATCTAAGTTCAACTACTTCAATGCCCACCACGCTTTATGTTCAAGTTCCACTGGCAGGTGACAGGCCTTTCCAAACACCAACTTATATGGTGACATACCAATTGGTGTTTTAAACTCAGTCCTGTAGGCCCAGAGTGCATCATCTAGATTTCTCGCTCAATCAGTTCTTATGGCATTCACAGTCTTGGTTAACACACTCTTTAATCTCTATTAGACATTTCAACCTGCCCACTAGTTTGCGGGTGATATGGAGTAGCCACCTTGTGGCGCACGTCATATTTTGCAAGCAACTTTTCTAAGGCTCTATTACAGAAGTGAGTGCCCCCGTCACTGATAATCGTTCATGGTGTCCCAAATCGGGTGAATATGTTCTTTTTCAGAAATCCCACCACTACTCTTGCATCAATAGTGGGTAACGCTGTAGCTTCTACCCATTTGGAAACGTAGTCCACAACAACTATATTTATTGCCAAAGGAGATGATGAAGGGACCCATGAAGTAAATCCCCCAGACATCAAAATATTTCCACTTCTTGAATCGGGTTCATGGGCATCTCGTGGTGACGGGAAATGTTCCCAGTCCACTGACATTCATTGCATCCCTTCACCCATAGGTACGCATCTCTAAACACTGTTAGCCAAAAGAATCCGGCCTCAAGCACTTTCGCAGCTGTCCTGACCCCTCCAAAATGTCCTCCATATGTTGTTGCGTGACAAGTCTGCAAAACAGAAGATTGTTCTATCTCAGGGACACACCTCCAGATCATATTGTCAACACATATTCTAAACAGATAAGGCTCGTCCCAATAATACATGCGGCTAACGATAAAACTTTTTTCTTTGGATAGATGAAAGTCGTGAGGCACTATACCACTGGCCAGGTAATTAGCAAAGTCTGCATACCATGGCGTTTCCTCAAGATTAGTAGCGAGCAGCTGCTAGTCTGGTAAGGTTTCCAGGATCTCTTCGACCTCGATTGATTTTTCAGCTCCTTCAAGTCATGATAGATGATCAACAACTTGATTTTCTGTGCCCTTATGGTCACGAATTTCGAGGTTGAATTCTTGCAATAGCAGCACCCGACGAATCAGGCGCGGCTTAGACTCCTTTTTCTCAATTATATATCTGAGAGCTGCGTGGTCAGTATATACAATTACCTTAGAGCCAATCAGATATGATCGGAACTTGTCAAAAGCAAACACCACAACCAACATCTCCTTCTCAGTCACAGTGTAATTCAGCTGGGCTCCACTCAGTGTTCTACTAGCATAGTATATTGGATGCATCAGCTTGTCTTTCCACTGTCCCAGCATTGCCCCCACTGCGTAGTCACTAGCGTCACACATGAGTTCGAATGGTTGCTCCCAGTCGGGGGCAACTATGATAGGTGTTAGGACTAGCCTCTTTTTCAGCTCCTCAAATGCTACCCTGCAATCATCAGAAAACAAGAAAGGGTGATCTTTTTCTAACAACTTACAGAGAGGGTTGGCGATCTCTGAGAAGTCTTTTATGAATCGCCAATAGAAACCGGTATGCCCGAGGAAGGTTCTGATTGATTTGACTGAAGTTGGAGGGGGTAGCTTTGCTATCACATCTACCTTAACACGATCCACCTCAATTCCTTTACTTGACACTTGGTGTGCCAAGACTATGCCCTCTTGTACCATAAAATGGCACTTCTCCCAATTTAGAACCAGGTTAGTCTTGATACACTACTTCAGCACACGAGTCAGATTTATCAGGCACTTATCAAATGAGTTCCCCACCACTGAGAAGTCATTCATTAACACCTCCATTATATCCTCTACCATGTCAGTGATTATGGCCATCATGCACCGTTGGAATGTGGAGGGTGCGTTGCATAGGCCAAAGGGCATCCTCTGAAAGGCATAAATGCCATACGGGCAAGTGAAAGAGGTCTTCTCTCTGTCCTCCAGTACAATGGAGATCTGATTGTACCCGGAGTACCCATCCAGAAAATAGAAATGTGACCTCCCTGCCAATCTGTCTAACATCTAATCAATGAAGGGAAGTGGAAAGTGGTCTTTCCGGGTGGCTAGATTTAACTTTCGATAGACAATGCAAATTCTCTAGCCCGCGACGATTCTTGTAGAGATCAATTCATTCTTATCATTCTTAACTACCATCATGCCACCCCTTTTAGGAACACATTTAACTGGGCTAACCCAGCTGCTGTCAGAGATTGAGAAAATGATTCCCGCATCTAACCACTTGATTACTTCTTTCTTCACCATTTCCTTCATATTGGGGTTCAGCCTTCTTTGTTATTCCCTGGAAGGTTTGTGTCCCTCTTCCACTAGAATTTTGTGCATACAGTAGGTGGGGCTGATCCCCTTTATGTCTGCCATGGTCCACCCAATGGCAGTCTTGCACTCCTTAAGTACCTGCAATAGTTGTTGAGCCTGCACATCTAACAAACTAGATGAGATAACAACAGGTAATGTGGAGTTAGGTCCAAGAAATTCATACCTGAGATGGGCGGGCAATGGTTTTAATTCCAGCTTTGGTGGTTCTTCGATGGATGGCTTGGCTGGAGAAGTTTCTCGATTTTCCAAGTGCAAGTGCTCAAACTCTAGGGTTCTATCCCAGAACCCTCTACCCTTTAATGCCAACACCCATTCCGCCAGATCCTCTCCATTTACCTCATCCAAATTTATTAGACATGAAGCAACGGGGTCCTCAATAGTCAGCTTTTCATCATCAGTCTCTACAATTACATCCACGGCATCAATACGAGAGCAATCGGCGAATTCACTTGGTCGCTTCATAGATTTCTGCACATTGAATGTTATTTCTTCATCATTTAGTCTCATCTTTAGCTCCCCAGTATCACAATCAATTATAGCTCTCCTCGTAGCCAGGAATGGTCTTCCCAAAATTATGGGAGTATCTTTATCCACCTTACAGTCTAGGATCACAAAATCTACAGGGAACACAAATTTCCCTACCTGAATCAGCACATCGTCTAGGATTCCAGAGGGTCGTTTCACATTCCCGTCAGCCAACTGCAACAACATAGAGGTGGGTCTAGCTCTTCCAATTTCCAACCTCTTATAGATTGCTAAGGGCATAAGATTGATGCTGGCCCCTAGATCACACAGTGCCTTAGCAAAAGCAAAATTTACCAATAGTATATGGAATTGTAAAGCTCCCTGGATCAGATAGCTTTTTTGCAATTGGTCTAGTCACCACTGCACTATAGGTCTGAGTAAGAGTAACTGTGGCCAAGCCTTGAAAATCAAAATTTCGGGACATCAAGTCCTTCATCATTTTTGCATACCCAGGCATCTCCTTCAAAGCTTCAATCAATGGTATATTTACTTGGATTTGCTTCAGCATGTCAAAGAACTTCTTGTATTGCTCCTCCTTTTTGTACTTAGCCAACCTCTGGGGGAAGGGTGCAGGGGGTCTCTTCTTCCCAATCAATTGGGACTGATCTTTCTCAGCTTCTACATCAACTACTGGCTCCTGGACAGTTTCAGCTTCCTTCGCGGTCTCATTTTGCATGCTATTTTCTTCTTGAGCAGGCTGGACTGTCACCTCTGTTAGTTTCGTTAATTCATCCAGCTCGATGGGCACTGGTATGAGTGTCTCAGCTTGTCTAGCTTCTCGAGCCCTTTCTTAATTTACATCCAGATCTCTGCCATTACATAGACTCACAGCCATCAGCTGCTTCGGTCCCTGATCTTTTGGATTTATCTGGGTGTCTGCAGGTAGTGTCCCATAAGGACGATTGTTTAGAGACATCGAAATCTGGCCCACCTGTACCTAAATATTTTTGATTGCTGCATCAAGTGCTGCGACTCTCTCATTAATTTTTGCATTAGACCCAATAACTTGCTGCATCATTGCTTCAAGTCTAGAAAACCCATCTTCCTGCCTTCCACCATGTTGCTGCTGAGGTGGATGATACCTCTGCTGCTGATTCTGATTATTGTATCCCTGTGGTCGTGGGTAAAGTTCCATATTATTGGGGGGTCTCATACCTCCCATGATCCTAGTGTTGAACTATGGTTGTGCTGGCCTGTACTGCTAATTTTGTTGACCCCAATTCTGACCACCCTATCTCTAGCCGCCATAATTAGACACATAGTTCATGTCTTCAGGATAGTGATGATGATCGTGTTCTACATTCCATTGATTACCAACTGGCTAACTAATGCAAGATGTGCACAAGCCCCCTTATTTATTATCAACAATATGTACCTGCTGTTTCTGCCCTGACTCTTCTACCTTTTTGGTGAGTATGCTCATCTGTGTCAATAAGGTAGCCATATTTTTAGCCATAGAATTGGATGGATCTAAAGGCACTGAGTGCACCACTGGAGTGATAGGTGCACTTCTGGTTATCCATCCCGAATTCTGTGCCAACTTGTCAAGCAGGCTCTGACCCCCTCTCCATGTTTTGCTCAAGAATGCCCCACCAGCTGAAGCATCAACAATGTTCTTTACGCTATCTGACAATCCCATGTAGAACCGCTGCCCCAACATTAGATTTGGAACACCATGGTGTGGATATATGACCAGCATCCCTTTAAAATGCTCCCTTATTTCATGCAAAGTCTCCATCGGTCTCTAATTAAAACTCAAAATCTCATCAATTTGTTGAGCAATCTTGTTGGGTGTGTGGAACTTGTTGTGAAATTGCTTGACTAGTTCATCCCAAGTTGCTATATAATTTATGGGGAGTGAATTCAGCCAAGTCTGGCCAGCTCCTGTTACTAAGAATGGAAACAATAACAGTTTGATTGCTTTCGGAGTTATATTGGGTTGCCTTTGGGTTTTGCAGATAGACAAGAAATTCTTCATGTGCTGCTGAGGATCTTCAACTTGTGACCCCAAAAATAGTCCCTTATTCTGCTACAAGTTCAGCATGTTATTTGTGATTTGGAATGACTCAGCCTGTATTTGCGGGACTACTATCGCTGTGGATAGATTCTCAGCTGTGGGTTGTGCCCAGTCACAGAGAGAAGCCTCTGGTGCTGGCGCTATTGGTACTGCTGGGTTTTCCTGGTTATCTCCCATGATTGTTTCGAATTGTGCAGTTGTTGGTTGTCGTTTGTTTTATCGGTTGGCCCGATTCAAAGCCCTGAAAAATTTCTCGGCATTTGATAATGCTTCTAATACTTTACCAGATCTCAATGAGTTTTTAGGCATGCACCTGTGCAACCAAGTCAACAAACATTAACATTTCAATGTAAAAATTGGGTATAGAGAAAACTGACTACACTAAGAATTTTTGTACTTCTTTCAATTATAATTGATAACACCATTAATTCCCCAGCAACGACACCAAAATTTGATCACGCCCAACTATGCCTTATAAAAAGGACAATGCGGTCGTTGCAAATATAATCCAGTTTATAAGTCCGAAGTCAAATTCCACAAAGAATTAACCTATCAATTACCTTTGTTAGAATCACTAAATTCTTTATAATCAACTTCCCCAAACTTTGTAAACAATGGTTGATGGTATTTCTACTAACTAAGATTGAAAATAAATAAATAAACAACTGTAAACTAAATATGCTTGGGTTGTAAACAATAATGAGAAGGTTCTAAGGTAGTGATTTCCCCTATTGATGGAATCCCTTTCGGTTATGTTTCATATAGATTCACCAAAATATCTCTATCAATTATGAGTACTCTTTTTACCGTAAATCTCTCCCGAGTAATCATAATAATTTACTAGACGCACCCTCCCGAGTTACGCTAGTTGACTTTGTTTATTATAGCTCACTTTAGATTACACTCAAGGCTTCGTTATCACTAATACCGCCTTTAAACCCGTAGTTATAGATCCCTCTTATACTTTGGGAGTGGTGTTTTTCAATAATTACCTAAATATGCATTCTCTCCCAAGTTATGCACACTAAATAGGCACAACTAATTGAGGATACTGTCAATTAACTACAATAAACACGTAATTGAATAAATAAAGATTAACCGGCAAATTATATGAACATAATCAAGAAGTTCATCCTTCAATAGGTTCCATCAAAATCTTAGACTAAAGTATTTAGCTACTTATAACAAGGTAAAGATAAAATACGAAAATATTCATCATGGAAAATTGCAAGAAAAATAAGAAATAAAGAACTATAATGTTTTTGGGTGATCTCTCGCGCTTGTGTTTCTTGCCAAAGTACTATCCAAAACAAATTTGCCCTAATGTGGTCAAATTCCTACTTTTTATAAGGGTTTTACACCAAGTTTTTCCGACTTGATGCTTTAGTCCCTGGCTTTTTCGCGTTCTGCTGTGGTCCCACCGCGGTTACGCCAAGATCGCGGCCAAAGAGGTCCTCTGAATCTTTAATGATGTTCTATCGTAGTCCTACCGCGGTTACGGTCTGACCACGGCGAGCCAAGTTCAGCTATGCTTTTGTCTCTTCGCTTGGTGCACTTCGTAGGCATTGTTTGATCGGCCTCCTTTTCTCCGTAATTGATCCCCAAACGTGCTACATCGACTTCTTTCATTAGATATAGCCTGCAAAGCATAAAAAGTACTAATCAGAGCATTTGGCTATCACTTTTTACCACAAAGCTATACAAAAATGTGGTTCTTTAGGGTCCAATTATAGTCTAATTCACATATTATCACTCTGGTGGACCCGATTCTCTCTTATCCGCCTTATCAAACAGGAGTTCCAACGAAACAGAACAAATTCGAAAATAATTTGAGGGTACATATATATTGGAGTGTGACTGATAGTGAAAAATTGAAGAATCAACAAATATGACGGTTTAATATGGAGTTTTGAAGTGTAATTTATTAAATTTTTTATTATGGGCTTAATTGGAAATAAAGGAGGAAGAAGAGAAATGGAGGGATGAGGGATTACACGGGTGGCGACAATGAGTGAAGAAAAGGAAGGGTAGGGGTAAGGGTACGAGGAGGAATAGATAGAGGTGGATTCGTTTATTTATTTATTAAATTTTATGTATTCACGTGCTTTATATCCCTGATTAATACGCAACTGACCACATCAACTTTAATATTGCCACATAAGCATAGTCAACGGTCAAAAGTGTTTATTACTATCTATTTTTTCAAGTAAAAGTATTCAAATAGGAAACCCTAAAGTTCATATATTGGCTTTACAAACTGATGCAAGTTTAAGTGGCCAGGAAGACATTTCGCCTTTATGATATTATGAAATTTGTACAACCAAATGTCCATATAGTATGCGTGAGATTAGCCACTTTTATTTTCTCTTTTTTCTTACTGAAAATGAAAATAACGTTCGTACTTCGTAATTGTGTGGCAAAATGCATTAAAACCCCCCCTAAATTTGTCGTAAATTATCAGTTTCCTCCCCAAACTAGCTCGGGTTCAAATTATCCTCCATACAAGAATAAGTGAATTTAAACACCCTCCCCCTCCCCAGTTCTCATACACCTAGTTACGAGTATGCACGCGCGATATATTTGGACAATTATCTGATTTGACTCCACATAGGCTAAATAAAATGATATTAAATTTTTATACTAATTACCAAAGAAAAAAATTAAGAAAAGGAATAAGGCAAAACGTTAGAAGTAAAACATAAAGATTTCATTGTCTCTAAACCCTTCTCTCTCTCTGTCTACCAGAACTCTATCAAAAAATCTCTCAAATGCCTCTCCCAATTTCACTTTGATTTATATAGAAATCTTCAGTTTCTTCTCCACTTCAGCTCTTGCTCCTGTTAATTTCTCTTCTTCAACAAACGCAAAATAACAATATTAGCTTGTTTTGAAAATTACAGTTCGTATTACTCAAAAATTACAAGCCTTACGACCTATAACCTGTACAAAAAGCACAACTATAATTTTTTTTTTTTATGAAAAAATCTAGAACAAACCCAACATAAATTATAATCAATTTAAAGCTTTTAAACATTACTTTATCATATCTTATATTTTTAGAACCAAAAAATGTTCTTCCTAGATTGTCATTTGACCATGAAATTTTCAAATGTAACGGATACCCACATTTACAAAGTGGTTCATCTTCAATTTCTTGGAGAACACTAGGAAGGAAACCACGAATATCACTAAGGACTTTAACAATTAAAGAAGAAAATCTAGAATTATACAAAAAGAAAGAGCAATTTTATGCTTCAATGGAGGAACTTATAAAGAGGAAGAAATGAAAGAATAACCATTAGGAATATGAAAAATCAAAGGAAAATGTTGATTAAGTTTTTTTTTTTTTACCGTTATAGCTGATTAGATGACCCTTTTTATCAACCCTCACGCGCCAAAAACCATTTGAGATCACTTCGTGTGCCATTCGCTCAAATATATATATACTCGAGAGAAGTAAAGTAGATTCTAGACTCTAGAGGAAGCGAAATGAAACTCGAAAACACAACGAAACAAGTAGAGGCACTCGTCGTTTAACAAAAGCTGGTCAGATAGAAATACAAAGTTTAGCAATGACACACCAACACAACTAGGGCTACCTCCAATTCTAGTAAATTGGACGCCCTTTATTCAAACAGACACAAAACACTGTTACATAATATTATTTGATAGTGCAGTCATAGAAATAGATACAAAACACATAATAGAGTGTTTCTTTTTCTTTTCATTTAGCAGTTGAAATAACAGAAGCAAGCAAATCCAATTCCACTTCTGTGACAAGCTCCAGAGCGAGCATCCTCTTGATTCTTGCATTGACGGCTGCAGTTGCCTGTGTTAATACATGGACCTGACCATGTCTTGCTGCGCCTTTGGCAAACTTTTGCCTCTCCTCCTTGCATCTCTGCATATTATATAAGATTACCGACCTCCTTAGTTAGATAAAGGAATAGATATAACATATATATGCTGACAGTGTAACAATATTTCTTAAACACATGTTTTTGTTTGCTATATTACTTATCATGCAATATTATCAATATAGACGTATGATAAGAACAAGAGGATATTGTTATAGTAACGCGAGTTAACAATTAGCACCCAATCTTTCCACACACTTCATAAGTACAATGATACCACAGCTTGTAATTGAGAAATGATATATATAAAGGACAAAAAGTGTTCTCTCTATAACATCTTAACCTATTAGATCTTATTATCACTCAATCTAACATAGTATTAGAACTGGCAAAAGATCCTTAGCTTAAGATTTCATCATCACGCAAAACAAAAAAAACTATTTTCACGTGCTTAACTCATGAAAAAATAAGATTTAAGTGTACAACATTTTTGAGGGGCATGTCAAGATAAAATATAATTCAGTGATAAAAAGTGAGTGGAATGTAAGATAACTAACCATTGGATGCAATGAGGAGGAAGCAAAACAGGATGGCTAGAAAGATTTTGTTGCTCATGATGAATATGTATTTAGAAATTTATGGTACTTTTAATTCTCTTTAATTTGCAGCTATATGTGTGTGTTTGTTGTGAATTATACAGAAGAATATGGTAGCTATTTATACTAAAAGATTTCCACTATTCAGACTATGTTTCGGGCTAGTTTTGTCCATACAATTTGTTGCAATTTTTGACTAATGATGGTAGTGAGATGAACAAATGTCAACGAAGGGACGAAAAGAAGAAAACTTGTTCAAACAGGAAATCTATAAAAATATTAATAATGTTATCCTGAATAGTGATCGAGGCAAAAAATTTTGGGATTCCATATCTACAATATATACATAATAAACTGTTGGTTCCTCAGTTATTATTCTGTATTTGTAAAAAATAATTCTGGAAAATAAAACGTTAGCGTATAAACGTAAATATAAACGAAACAATAATTAATTCGAGCCCACTGAATTCACAGTGTTTCCTTAAGAAATTTGATACCCTCCTAGAACCCACGGTTATGGATGATTTCCTCCCAGGATAGAACGAATTTCACACTGGTGTAGCGATACTTCAAACCCCAGTATTTCAGTGAACACAAAGTTCGGCAGCAAATCACACTTACGGATGCTTTGTTTGTAATTTAAAATAATGCAGAACAAGGGAGGAGAACTCAGAAGTCGAACGGAAATTCTGAGAGGAAGGAATGCAAAGTATAGCCAACGTTGAATCTTAACTGAAGAGGAGAGGAGTTCAAGTGTTTTTCGGTGTTTTTCTCCAACTGCTNCCCCCCCCCCATGGTGGAACAAGCACTAGCTTGTTATGGAGAAAGAATTAGCTTGTTGTGGAGCAAACACTTGGAGCGACTACTATTGCAATTGATGGTACAATACACGAATTGGAAAACATTCGTTATAAATACGGATTATATCACATTAATATTCACTATTAATAAATAAATTTGGTCCAAAAAATTAATCAATCGATTGGTCATTTGACCAAATCCAAATCCAAATCTGAATCCGAATCCGAATCCGAAGCCGAAGCGGTAGCTGTAGCCGAAGCCGAGTCGAGCGAGCGACGACGGCGACGGTGCGAAACTTGCCTTCTTCTTAACTCTTTAAGAGCTACATGAAGTGCATTTGTATATAAACTCACCAAAATTCTTATCCTCTACCAATGTGGGACAACGTCTCATTAAAAAGAGAGGAAAACTTAACATTTTACTCAAAATTTTATTTTTCCTCCATTTCCCATTCACCCTCTTTTTAAAATCTTTCCATATTAAAATATAAAACTCAACAATCCCCCACATGAATGGGGAATGGCTATATCACGAAAGTATACATGAAAAACTTGTGTGATTCGCAAGCAAGGATTAATTGCATCTGGATAAGTAGGTTTCTCTTTGAACTTTCCGTAGTGAACTTATGTCGGATATACTCGGTCATTCGGTAGATTTGATCTCTTTGAACCATTGAACTTTTGTGTATACCTAGACAACCATAAGTCACACAATCAACCCTTAACCGTCTTTGGTTCTCATTGTTGTGTTCATTTCAGCCATGAACACCGCCTAGTTTCATAAGTGCGCAGAGAATTGGCCTTGAAAAATTCTCCTTAAAGCGGCTAACACTTCACACTTACATAGGTGATTCCTAAATGTGTCATCCTGTAGATACACTATTTGATATACCCCGAATTAAATTTAGAAATCATTAAAAAGCCTTAATATTTTATCCTTGGTACTGAACATTGTCTCATCACGAGAATGGACCAAGATTTTTATTGACAATGTTGAACCGTCATTAATGACTTTTTTTGATCTCCTTGAACCTAGATGTTGGGATCTCCAGTCTTCTAGGTAGAGTTACCGCCACAATGACTTGTTCTCGGCCATAGTCCCATTCCCCTCGATGATTTCTCAACTACCTCTCTAGTTAGGCCTTTTGTAAGTGGATCCGACACATTATGACTTGACTTTACATAGTCAATCGTGATAATTCCTTTAGAGAGTAATTGCCTAATGGTTTTATGTCTTCGTCATATATAACGAGATTTACCGTTATACATAACGCTCCTAGCCCTTCCAATTGCCACTTGGCTATCCTAATGTATACATATTGGTGCCAACGGTTTGGGCAAAAATGGAATGTCTTCCAAGAAATTCCGGAGCCATTCAGCTTCTTCACCGGCTTTATCTAAGACTATGAACTCAGTCTCCATTGTAGGGCGGGTAATACAAGTTTGTTTGGATGATTTCCAAGATACCACTCCTCCACCAATAGTGAATACATATCCACTTGTGGACTTTGAATCAGTTGAACCAGTGATCCAATTTGCATTACAATATCCTTCAATCACAGCAGGATATTTGTTGTAGTGCAAATCAAAGTTTTGGGTATGTTCTAAATATCTCAAAATTCGTTTCATGGCCATCCAATGAGATTGACCAGGATTGCTCGTATATCGACTCAGTTTACTTATAGTACAAGCTATATCTGGTCGTGTACAATTCATGATGTACATTAAGCATCCCAACACACGAGCATAATCCAATTGTGGTATGCTTTGGCCTTTGTTTTTTGCTAATGCAAGATTCACGTCAATTGGAGTCTTTGCAACTTTAAAGCCTAAGTGCTTGATGTTTTCAAGTACTGTCTTAATATAATGAGATTGTAAAAATGCCAATCCTTGAGGAGTCTTTTGGATATCTTAATCCCCAGAATTAAATCCTCAACTCCCAAGTCCTTTATATCAAACTTGCTAGTTAGCATACGATTAGTCGCATATATATTGGCAATGTCATTACTCATTATCAGCATATCATCCACATATAGGCAAACAATGACTATATAATTTGGAATATTTTTAATGTACACACATTTATCACATTCATTTATCTTAAAACCATTTGACAACAGTGTTTGGTCAAATTCGTATGCCATTGTTTGGGTGCTTGTTTTAGTCTGTAGAGGGACTTAACAAGTATACATACCTTCTTTTCTTTACCTGGAACCACAAACCCTTCAGGTTGTTCCATGTAGATTTTTTCCTCCAAATCTCCATTTAAGAAGGTCGTCTTTACGTCCATTTGATGAATTTCAAGGCCATAACTGCAGCTATAGCTACTAGCAGTCTTATAGACGTAATTCTCGTCACCAAAGTATATGTATCAAAGTAGTCAAGACCTTCTCGTTGTCCATACCCTTTTGACAACAAGTCTTGCCTTAAATTTATCAATAGTGCCATAATCTTTCATTTTTCTTTTAAAAATTCATTTACTACCCAAAGGTTTGTTTTCAGGAGGAAGATCAACCAATTCCCATGTATGGTTGTTCAATATGGATTCTATTTCACTATTGACTGTCTCTTTCTAGAATAATAATTCCGAAGAAGACATAGCTTCTTTAAATGTTCGAGGCTCATTTTCCATTAAGAAAGTCACAAAATCGGATCCAAACGAAGTAGACATTATTTGACGTTTACTACGTCTTGGATTCTCCTAATTAATGTACTTTCTTTTGTTTCTTCCCGAGGTCATTTAGATCCTTCACCAATCGACTCGCATTCCTTTTTATACGGATATATGTTTTCAAATAACTGAGTATTATATGATTCTATAATCGTATTATTATAAATGTCGGGATTTTCTGATTTATGAACCAGAAATCGATATGCTTTATTATTGGTCGCATATCCTATGAAAACACAATCAATGGGTTTCGGTCCTATTTTTAACCTTTTGGGTTTAGGAACTTGCACTTTTGCCAACACCCCTACACTTTTAAATAATTCAAGTTGGGCTTCCTTCCTTTCCATTTTTCATATGCAATGGATTGTGTTTTGTTATGGGGTACTCGATTTAGTATTCGGCTAGCCATAAGAACGTCTTCCCCCCACAAGTTTCGTGGCAATCCAGAACTTATCAATAATGCATTCATCATCTCCGTTAATGAACGATTCTTTCTTTCTGCAATCCCGTTGGATTGGGGCGTGTAAGGGGCCTTTGTTTGATGAATAATTCCATATTCTAAACATATTTGTTCAAAAGAAGATTTATATTCAACACCCCTATCAGTTCTTATCATTTTGATTTTCTTGTTAAGTTTCGCTTCAACTTCATTTTTGTATTGCTTGAATGCGTCTATTGATTTATCTTTACTATTAAGTAAGTAAACATAGCAATATCGAGTATTGTCGTCAATAAAATTATGAAATACTTCTTTCCACCGCGAGATGGTATTGACTTTATGTCACAAATATCTGTGTGAATTAAGTCTAGAGGATTTGAATTCCTTTCAATCGACTTATAATGATGTTTAACATACTTAGATTCCACACATATTTGACATTTTGATTTTTCGCATTCAAACTTAGGCAATACTTCCAAGTTAATCATTTTCCGCAAGGTTTTATAATTGACATGACCCAAACGCTCATGCCATAAATTATTTGACTCAAGTAAGTAAGAAGAAGCTGAAGTTTTATTATTGTTTTCGATAATTATTACATTCAGCTTGAAAAGACCCTCTGTAAGGTAACATTTTCCTACAAACATTTCATTCTTACTTATGACTACCTTGTCGGATACAAAAATGCACTTGAAACCGTTCTTTACAAGAAGTCCAGTAGAAACTAAGTTCTTCCTAATTTCGGGAACATGAAGGACATTATTTAAAATCATGACCTTGCCAAAAGTCATCTTGAGAAATATCTTCCCATATCCTTCAATTTTTGCTGTAGCAGCATTTCCCATAGAAAGCGTCTCTTTGGGTCCAGCAAAAACATATGTAGAAAATGCTTCTCTCACGGCACAAACATGGCGAGTGGCTCTAGAATCAATCCACCACTCTTTTGGATTTCCCACCAAGTTGCATTCAGAAATCATGGCACACAAATCATCAACATCATCATGTTTTTCTACCATGTTTGCTTGACCTCTTTTCTTGTCTTTCTTTCGAGCACGACACTCTGTAGATTTGTGTCCGATTTTCCCACAGTTGTAGCAGTTTCCACTGAACCGCTTCTTGTTTGGGTTGTATTTCGGACCAGAAGCCTTCTTTCTCTTTTTGTTATCTTAAACAATATTTTCTCCCATTATTGTTGAATTTCCACGGCCTCTCCTTTCAGCAGCTTTATTATCCTCTTCAATTCTCAACCGAACAATGAGATCTTCAAGTGACATCTCCTTTCGTTTGTATTTCAAATAATTTTTGAAGTCCTTCCACAATGGAGGCAACTTTTCAGTTATTGCTGCTACTTGGAATGCTTCATTGATGACAAGACCTTCAATGAAAATTCCGTTAGTAAAAATACTAAAATTTTTACTTTCAACATCAGTATTTATTTGAAACATACCTTCAGCAAGTAGAGCCTGAATAATCACTTGCAATTCCTGGACTTGGGTTATAACAGATTTGCTATCTACCATTTTGTAGTCCAAAAATTTTGCGGCAACGAATTTCTTCATCCCGGCATCTTCAGTTTTGTATTTCTTTTCAAGCGCATCCCACAATTCTTTTGACGTTTTCACGCCACTGTATACATTATAAAAATTATCATCCAGTCCGCTAAGAATATAATTCTTGCACAGAAATTCAGAATGCTTCAATGCCTCAATCACAAGAAATCTTTCATTCTCTGGAGTTTCATCAGGCAGATCAGGAACATCTTCCTTGATGAACGTCTGTAGGCATAACGTAGTCAAGTAGAATAACATCTTCTGCTGCCAGCGCTTGAAGTCAATCCCTGAAATTTTTTTGGGTTTTTCTATCGGTGCCAACGCCGGTGTTCGGCTTGTCGATGCGTTAGCATTGACCGTCGGAACATGGTTTGTCGATGCGTTGACAGTCACCATCGGAACAGCTTGATTTCAGCTTTCATTTGTCATTTTTTTCTGGAAAAATGACACAAACAAATGTTTAAAACTGGAGTTAAAAAATCACGGAAAATTTTAATCTCCAACAAAATGCCACGAAGTCTTTACTCTCCAAAACGGGAGTACACAAAAGCACAAAGCTTTTAGTTTCCAAAATAATAAAGATAACACAAATACAGAAATAAAATTATTAAATTCCTTAAGCTTGTTGGTTCCTCGGTTATTATCCTATATTTATAAAAAATACTTTTGAAAAATAAAACGTTAGCGTATAAACGTAAATATAAATGGAACAATAATTAATTCGAGCCCACTGGATTCACAGTGTTTCCTTAAGGAATTTAATCCCCTCCTAGTACCCAAAGTTATGGATTATTTTCTCCCAGGATAGAACGAATTTCACACTGGTGTAGCGGCACTTCAAACCTCAGTGTTTCAGCGAACACAAAGTTCGGCAACAAATCACACTTACAGATGCTTTGTTTGTAGTTTAAAACAATGCAGAACAAGGGAGGAGAACTCATAAGTCGAATGAAAATATTCTGAGAGGAAGGAATGCAAAGTGCAGCCAACGTTGAGTATTAACTGAAGAGGAGAGGAATTCAAGTGTTTTTCTCCAACTGCTGCTGCTCATATTTATAGCAGCCAGTTTGTGAGAAATCCGCTCCCCCCCTCTCCATGGTGGAACAAGCACTAGCTTGTTATGGAGCAAGCATTAGCTTGTTGTGGAGCAAGCACTTTGTTGTGGAGCAAGCACTTGGAGCAGCTGTTATTGCAACTGATGGTACAATACACGAATTGGAAAACATCCGTTACAAGCACGGATTATATCATGTTAATATTCACTATTAACAAATAAATTTGGTCCAAAAAATTAATCAATCGATCATTTGACTAAATTTGTAGCCGTAGCCAAAGCCGAGCGAGCGACGACGACGACGTGAAATTTGCCTTCTTCCTAACTCTTTAAGAGCTACATGAAGTGCATTTGTATATAAACCCACCAAAATTCTTATCATCTACCAATGTGGGACAATGTCTTATTAAAAAGAGAGGGAAACTCAAAATTTCATTTTCCTTCCATTTCGCATTCACCCTCTTTTTAATATCTTTCCATATTAAAATATAAAACTCAACATAAACTAACCTTATATGTGTGTGAATTTACGAAGGGGTTCAGATGAACCTCTTCCGCTCCTTTTGCTCCGCCCCAAATCCTGAGATTTAGTCGATGAAACAAAGATCACATGAAAAAGAAAATTTACTTTTTCTTTCTCGGTTTAAAATTGCAATGCTCTAAATATTACTTATAAAAGTAAATGTGAATTCATAATATCAGGAAAAAAAATGAGTTCAATAATAAGAACCTCAAAGTTGCCCCGAATTTAAATATTAAATTCATCTATGACAACAAATAAAATATCTGCCTAAAAATATGCAAAGTACAGATAATTATAGGATATGAAGTAAAGCTTTAGAATCCCAGATCATATTCTCATACCAGTCGAATTGTGATAATAAGTTGGCATTAAGGGTTCGTTTGTAGGATGTCTCGGAAAAAATAACGCATGTATTAGCTTTGGTATTATTAATCCCATGTTTGGTACTAATATTTTTTAACCTATGTATAATTAATAATTTGTTATAAATAGAATTGTATTTATGGTGAATGTCTATATTTAGAGGGATTGAGGTTTATTACTTGGTGACTAAGTCACTTTTCCCCTGTAAATAGAGGGGTTCTATTCTATTGTAATTGATCCCAAAAATCAATAAGAATTCTTTCTCCCTACTTTTCTCTGCAATATTCTTCTTCTTTTTTATTATTCATAACATAATTGTATTAGTTTAATACACCATATTCATTATTATTCTTATATATAGCAAATCGTGTCATTAGCAATACCATAGTTTTTAATACATGGATAAGTATGTATAAAGATAGAACTGTCCTTTCAAAATCTTTTCTAAAGAATGTAGAGGGCATTTTTTTTAAAAAATTTATACAATACATATTATTTTAATATACCAAACAGTCGATAAGAAACAATCTTAGCATAACTAATTCTAGTATTGCTACGATACCACATTCAATACGATTCTAATACATCCTATCCAACGACTTTGATTGTTTAAAATCTTGTGTAAATCTAAGCAGTATATTGCTAGGGGGAAAAAAAGTTAAGTTAATCAAAGGCGTTTACTTTAATTTGGTTGGGTCATGTGTTTTAACTTTCTGCGTGGCAAGCAAAGCATGGCAATTTTCTTTTGACTGCTAAAAATTGTTTATTATTACCAAGTCTTTGTGAAATCTGATAAATTTGCTGATGAAAGACTAGGAAAATGCTACATTCAGTAGACTTTGACTGTCTTTAATTGTTTATGTCACATATCTTTAAAGTTTTGTTTGCATTGATGGAAAAAAGAAAAAGGAAAGAGCGAGAATATTAATAAAAGGGAGATTATTGCAAGATTTTCTAAAATAGAAATGAAAAAATGGAGTCCAAAAGCAACGCAGAGAAGTCTTTTCAGGAAAATTGAAACAAACAAAAAAACACCATCAAACCGAATTTGTATATATATATATATATATATATATATATACTAGTTGTATATATATATATATATATATATATATACTAGTTGATAGTATATATTTTTAAGCTAAACCTTGTTGTAGTCATCTTGACCAGAAAAGCTAAGAATTTACGAATTACACGTTGTTCTAGACTTTTGTGATTATATGCCATAATACAAATGGTTTTTGATTAATATATGCGGGGCATAATATGACCAGGCATTACAATAGGAGTGTAAATATAATAAATTTTACCCACAATAAGAAATTGGCGACACTGATTGGGCCCTTTGCTTTTGTAGACAAGTGGTATATATAAACAATTAATTGTTCACCCACCAAATTACTCAATAAAAAATAGTAATAAGTTGTTCATCTACCACTCATGTTTTTGAAAGGGTAAAAATTATGGAGTAAAATAATATTCTCCCTGAATACCAATAAAAAAGTTTAAGGAGTTCTTCTAAGTGTGGTTGAACCACAACAACGGATGAAATACGCCTTGGGTAGCTTTAATTTTGACAGCAACCTCCCGTCTCCGGATGAATCAAAGTTCCACGTCGTGTTTTAATACTTCCTCCGTTTCATTTTAGATAAGTTAGTTTGAGTTGACACGGAGTTTAAAAAAAAAATTAAAAAATTTGTAGTTTTAAAAGCTTAAGGGAAAAACAAATTGTAGTGTCATGACATTTGTGTGGTTATAAAAACTTCTCACTAAGGATAAAATGGAATAAAATGAAGAGTTTAAAGTTAAATTATTTCTAATTGTAGAAATGTGTCATTCTTTTTGGAACGGACTAATAAGGAAAGTTTCTCATCTAAATTGAAACAAAGGGAGTATATTTTTTCTGTCTCAATTTATGCATTATACTTCAATGTTTTAAAAGGTGGGGGCGTGAGACGAGGCGTAAGCCCCGAGACATGGGGCGTAAGTCCCACGGATCTTTAAATTTTACTAATTTCAAGAATTTTAAAATAGTATAAAATAAAAAATAATTATAAAAATTACATTAAAATTACAAAACTATAATAAATAATCTATTTAAAATATTTTCATAAATTATAATTCAACCATGAATAATACGAAAAGTATGACATATATCATAATATGCAAATTAGCTGCAATGTCGTTACAACTAAAAAAACAAAAGTAATATATTCTATACAAAAATTTATACGTATCTCTTAAGGAGTAATGAATCTTGAAAGAATTTCAATATTATAATTTGATTTTTTATAAATAAAATACTTCTTTTATTAAATATGCTTTCTATTTGAAAAAGAATTTATATAAAAATATCATTCACAATTTAAATATGATTCTCTAGCATCATTTATTTTTAAGTTTCAACAAGTTAATAAAGTGACACATAATTCACCATATAATACCATGATAACTAATCATTTGTAAATAGTTAATAGTTAATACTAAACTATTAAATTAATAAATATTGTATCACGAAACATGAAAAAAAAATATTTAAGAAAATAATTATAAAATAATTATGGACTATTATATAATAAAGATATAATAAAAGTTAATAGATAAATATTTTTTAAATGAAAGATTTATTTAAAGTTTACTATCATAGCAGTCTTAGTGAATAACGTGCAATAATTTTTATTTTAATTATGACATAAAATACTCTCAACTTAATAATTTATGAGTAAGAAAAAAATAATTTTGAATAGTCAACGATTTATTAAGAAAATGTGCGCATTTACAAGGTTAGTTATACTCAATTGCATAAAGTTCTATTAGGCGAGCCCAGTACGCTGGGCGTTGGGCGTGTCCAAGGCGTAAGCCCTGATGGTCGAGGCGTAAGCTCCACGGAACTAAGCCCCACACATAAGCCTAGGGGCGTTTTACGAGTGCTCCGCCCTGGGGCGAGCCCCGGGCGAGTCCCAATTCTACCTTTTAAAACAGAGTTATACTTTACTTTTTAGAAGTGGTATTTGCTAACAACAACAAAATGAAGACATTTTATGGCCACAAAAATATCTATACAAGGTTCAAAGGTTTTAGTTTTTTTCTTACAGTTCAGAGTCAAACACGTCCACGTAAATTGGGACGGCGGGAATAACATAGAGTCTTTCTAATGAGATGGTGGGATTGTTTAAATTTAAAAATATATAAAAAATAAAAAAAAAAAAAGAGAGCTTATTGTAGAAAGTGAAGATTTCGTAAGTACACCAATGGGAAGCAAATATTGCAAACAGAAAACATGAAAATAACAAAAATGTACCATATATTGGACATTACTAGGAGTAAATCAATAGAAGGAGGTTATATATAAGCATAACTGGTACTGTCAAAATGTAAATTACACCGCCAGTATAATAACTGCAAGCAAATTCATGGGAACTCCTAGGCATGAAATACAGAAGACAGCTGAATTATCCTTCTTTTCCCTTAACTTTTCGGGGGATTCATACAACAGGATCTCCAAAATGGATTACGAAACTATAACAAACGCAAGTAAAGATCTTGCACTTTATAACTACTACATTACTTGCTCCATCCTGTCGATCCCTACAGCTAAAAACTGTTACATGCAATGTATTGTGACAAGCAACAATCTCGTCTGTTGTTGTATCAACCATATGCACGCTATTTGTGTTGTGGACGTTTCATTTTAAGGAGATGAGAAATACCAGCCACAACATGCAGTCGGCTGCTTGGAACACCCGTCTTTGCAAGTGCCCTCCCGTATTTGTCCAGTAGAACGAAGCAAGGAACATACTTTATGTCATAATGGAGAAGCTGAATTTACAAACAGAGAAATCAATCAAACTAGCCAAAAGAGTGAAAAGTTAAATCATTTTCAACATGAGGTATATGGATTACCCCATCGGCAATTCACAAACTGACTGGACCAATCAAATAGCAGAAACAATTCTTCTTCGATTTGATTACTTCATCTCGACTTCTCCTCCTTTTTAAAAGTGTACTTAAACTTAGCTACCACCACAGAGTGACTTTCAGTTATATTAATCAACTTAGCAGTCACCACAGCGTAACCAATCTCAACACAATAGAAGTTGCAAAGGACTTTGCAATGCTTTTAAGCTCCACTTAGAATGAATGCTATGAGCTGTTACACTGAAAAAACTTCAAAAGACAGATCTAGCGAACTTGAAGCATAAAGCCTAATCTGTTAAAAGTCTTTCTGCCTATTACCTTGCCAATTGAAGGATGACCATTTAATTTCAATTCTTTGCTGACAATATCTTGCAGTTTTACATAACACGTTGAAAAGTATGTTGTCTTAAACAATTTATCAGACAAATGCAATTCCCAGATTGCACTAAATCCTGACCAATTGATTCATGAAGGTAACTTAACATAGGAAAAGAGTCCAATACTCAGGACTGAGTGCATTCAACACATGTCTAGTTTTGAATTAACTACACTATTCCAAGATTATCAAGTATCGCTATAAATAACCTTTCAACACAGAAAGAAGAAAAGAACCATATCAACAAACAAGCAACAAAAGAATGAGGCCCCTCTCAATTCTTAGAGTATGCAAAATCTAATACACATCCGTCCAACAACAAAATATATATAAACAGACTTGAAGAAGACTACAATGCATAGAGTATTAAGAGTACCTCAGGCAACCATTGGTCATTCTCTGCATCAACCATAACAATGTTGAGCCAGTCAGCGTTCCTGTTCTCAACCTCGTTAACGAAATTAACCAAAGAATTGCAGAGCCGGCACTTGGGGGAGTAAAATTCAATTACAGTACCCTCCTTTCCACTGGCCAAGGCAGACGCTAACGCACTCTGCTCGGCCTCCGCTTGGTTTGCAGGAGTCAATTTCTTCTTCATCAACTTCAAGGTAGTGTTTTGGCCGACTCCACCATTCGACTGGAAATGGAATTCGGGTGATAAAGGTTGGGGTTTTGATATATTTTGGATGAAATTAAACACTTCAGAGCCAATAATCTTCAATGGTTTGAATAACCAGGGTGTTTCAAAGGTACAAGGCAGAGGGTTTTTAGGGTTTTGGTTATGGACATCCCATGGCCATTTTAAACAAAAGGGAGAGTACTTCGATGTAGAATCCATCTATTCCAAGAATTACACGTATTTACATCACAATAACAAGCTGACTTTCTTCAGCTACTCATTTTCAAGGCATTGTAGCAGGAACAAGCACCAACTCTGTGCTGCAACAACAGGACAAGCAACATGAACACACATAATCTGAAAATAATTAGGCAGGTTATAACTACTAACTTGACAAACGACTAATATAGTCGTTATAGCGTTTGTTGTACCAAGATAATTTAAAGGAATTATGAAATTTGACCTTCAAAATGATCTGCTTAGTGGTCATTTTGCTGATGGTTTGGAATAAGTAATCCTAGCATAAAATCCCATATAAGATAATAGAGTGTTTGGTTGGCCGTGTAAGAAAAAAATCATCACCGCATAACTAATCCCGTGTTTGGTTTGGCGGTATTAAATAATACTTACATTAAGTTATGTGAAATCTAATCTTATTTTATGCATGATAGAACATGGAATATGAATTCATGTATTAGTAAAGCCGGGATTAAACAATTTAAAGATAAAAATGCCCTCATGTATAACAATCTCCTCATTATTAATCACTGCATAACAATTTTTTCATTATTAATCTTGCATAAATAATCCTTGCATTACAATCCCCGTATAACGAGTATGTGAATCAACACTGTCGTGACTATGCTTTTCTTGAGCCAAGGTCTATCGGAAACAACCTCTCTATCTTCTACCTTCACAAGGTAGGAGTAACATCTGCATACACACTAGCTTCCCCAGACCTAGTGTAATCCCATTACACTGGGTTTGTAGTTGTGAACCAGACGACCCCTAATTCAATGTTTTTGCTACAAAGCTTAATCTTTTGATAATATTTCTATCCTAATTCACTAAGTACACAGTTTAACCATTACACACTATTTCTATACTAATTTATATATATATTATCTGAAATATTATCTCAGAAGTCAAATACACTTTCTGTAAACGAAGAGGGTAGAAAACAAAGCATTAGAGAAAGGGAATTAAGGCCTTTTTTTTTTTTTACTTATGAAACATACAGGGAAAGGGAGAGAGCTTACATCTGTTATCGCCGGTAAGGGTTTGACCGGAGGAGCTCGCCGTTGAGGGTATAATTTGATATTCGGTCTCGAACATTGGGTCCGCATATGGGTCAGTTCTAGAGGAATTTTGGGCCTGTAAGTGAAATCCATGGGCTTAAGCCCTTCTAAGCAAGGGATCTCATCTTTATATAAATAGCCGGGAGAATTTATAGTTTATTTTTTTAGCCACTATATGTTATCTATATACGCTTATACACATACTATGTATATATTATACATATATTATATCCGTCTATTATTTTAAATTTAAGCTTAGGCAGGCATATATATGTATATATACCCAAATTCTCTCAAGTTTGTTATTTACCAAAAGAAAGGCCCGAGTAATTTTCTGCCCAGACTCAAGAGTCCTCGGAGCATTTTTACGATCAGATTTGAAGGTTTTTTAACCGTCTTTCTCTATATTTGGTCGATGCTCTAGAAGAAAAGATCACTTAAGGTTTCTCATAATCGGAGCTTGATCCTTGGCTCCGGTTTAAGTTTGATGAAATTGGTTGAATTAAGCACTAAATTTCCTGATTCGGGACTTAAAATTGAAAGTTTGGTTTGAAAATGAAAGAATCCAACTTCACAATCGAATAGATTGGAAATTAGCTTCAAAATCGAAAGAGATAAGCTTTACGCCGGCAACACTTTTTCTGCCTCTCTTCTTCACTCTTGTGGGGAAAAAAATTCCGCTCGCCCTCATCAACACTGAGAGTGAGTTACCAGTACGACTATCATATAAATTTTGATACAAATTTAATATATCTATAACAACATATAAAATGCATATAACTATTAATACATTATACAATTTATTTACTAACATTCATACAAAAAAATACAACTATAACAAAATTTAATTGAAATACAATTTCATATAATGTCACGACCCGAAATTTCCACCGTCGGGACCGTGATGGCGCCTAACATTTCACTTGCTCGACAAGCCAACATTAGAGAATCGTTAAGCCAATTCTTATACATTTAAGTAATTAACAGCAAATGAGCTATAACTGTGAGCACGTGATTTTTGCTCTAAGTAAATTATTCCTAAAAATCCAAACAAAATAATTTTTTTTATTTTACAGTTTTTGTTGATATTTTACATTTTTGTGTTAATTAGTTGCATAATAATTCATATTAAAAATACAAAAAAATATGCATATGCATTAGGATTTTTAATTTTACAATCTTAGTATTAATTCATTCCGGAACAATTTAAGAAAAATCAAAAATAGCATTTTATTGTTTAATTAGAAATTGCTATAAAATAGTTATTAAATAAATTTTAGAATTTAATGTCACAAATTGATAAAATTAGAAAAAATAATAAATATAAATCTGAAAAATAGAAAAAAAAATACAAAGTAAAAATACATAATAAAAAATATAAATAAATGCAATAAAAGAAAAAAAGAAGAAGAAAACAAGTAAATAAATCTTAGGCCAAACTAACCTATGCCCAAATAGATTTCCCCAGTTATATTCCCCAGCCTGTTTAGCCCAAATACGCCCAGGCCCAAATAATTCCATACCCGGTCTGCCCCTCATATAATCAAACGACCCTGTTTGGGAAGGCTGAATCTGAGCCCTTTATCATATGGATCCAACGGTCGTGTGGCTTGAGTTCATTAAAATAAAACGACGTCGTTAAGGGCTCAAGAAATCTGAGCCGTTCAAATTGATCAATCCAACGGTTGTAGATCATTAATGCCCTTTTAATATATATCATATACAAAATAAAAATCAGAAACATTTTACCCGTTCCGTCTCTTTCTTTGCCCTAGCCGCCATGGCTTCCCTCTGACCCCACCGGAACCCTACCAGCGGGAAACGACACCTTCACCAACCAACCCTCAAATTATACCATAGGACCGCCTTGAGACCCTGAATCCACACCTCTACTCTATTTCTTTCAAACATAGCCTCATCATATCGAATATTCAAAAATGCTTCGCCGGAACCCTAACTCCGGCGAACATGACCTCACCCAATCCAACCCAAAATAATACCAAACAACCGTTTTGCCTCCCTCTACATGAATCTGAAAATTTTGAACCTTAAAAACCACTGGAAAGGTTCAAATTTGACTCTGAAGTTCTCCGGCGAATCAAAGTTCAAAAAATGTTGCCGCTAAACCTCTCATGTTCCGTCCTTGTACATCTTGATGTCTAAAGACTGTCCAGTGATAAAAAAAGACTAAAAAAGCTAAGTCTTTTTTTTCTTTTTTCTTTGCATGTGCGCTTATTTATTTATTTATGTTTTAGTTGTTTACTGATTAGGGTTTATCTTTTAATATTCTGTTATATTTTAGTTTTAAAATTAGATAT
>MDKF010333055.1:0-13355 GCA_026770625.1 Nicotiana glauca | reverse complement strand
TGGTGGCAGGGGTGAGCAGGGGGGCTGGGAGCGGTTCTGCGGGTAGGGCGGGAGGCAAGGGTGGGAAGAGGGTAGTGGACGCTCATAGATTAAGGATCGGGTCGTGGAACGTAGGCACTCTGACGGAAAAGTCCATTGAGTTGGCGAAGGTTCTTCAGAAGAGGAGAGTCAACATAGCCTGTGTCCAAGAGACTAGGTGGAAAGGGTCGAAGGCGAGGAATGCAGACGGGTTTAAGCTGTGGTATTCTGGGGTCGTGAGAGGTAAGAATGGAGTGGGCATCTTGGTGGATAGGGATCTAAGGGAGTCCGTGGTTGAGGTTAGGCGCGTGAATGATAGGTTAATGTCTATTAAGTTGGTTATTAGGGGTTGCATCCTCAACGTCAGCGCTTACGCGCCGCAAACGGGCTTAGATGAGAAGGTTAAGAGGCGCTTTTGGAGGGCTTGGATGATTTGGTGAGTAGTATTCCCCAATCTGAGAAGTTAGTTATTGGAGGGGACTTTAATGGTCATATTGGGGCTGATGCTGGTGGGTATGGTGAGGTGCACGGTGGCTTTGGCCTTGGGGTTAGGAACGAAGGAGGCACGTCACTGCTTGATTTCGCCAGGGCTTCTGAGCTTCTAATTGCGATCGACATTTCAGAAGAGGGAGGAGCATTTGGTTACCTTCAAAAGTTTGGTGGCGAGGACTCAGATTGATTACCTCCTTCTCAGAAGGAGCGATAGAGGTTTATGCAAGGAGTGTAAGGTTATTCCGGGGGAGTCCCTTTCGACTCTTCATAGACTCCTACTGATGGATGTCGGTCTCTGGGTGAAGAGGAAGAGGAGGGGTGCTCGGGGACGACCGCGAATTAGATGGGGTGCTCTGACTAAGGAGAAAGCCCAGGAGTTGGAGAGGAGGTTAGTTGATGGTGGAGCTTGGATAAGTTCTGGGGAAGCGGACGCAATGTGGTCAGAGACGGCAAACTTGGTTAGGGAGGTAGCACGGGATGTGCTCGGGGTAGCCAAGGGCTATTCAGGCAGACATCAGGGTGACTGGTGGTGGAACGATGTAGTCCAAGAAAAAGTGGAGGTGAAGAAGGCGGCGTTTGCTAAGTTGGCAGGGAGCACAAGCGAGGAAGAAAGAAGAGTGAACAGGGAGATCTACAAGGTGGCGAGGAAGGAAGCGAAGCTGCCGGTTACGGAAGCTAAAAATGCAGCGTTTGGTTGCATGCACAAGGAATTAGGGGAGAAAGGCGGGGACAGGAAGTTATTCCAGTTAGCTAAAGCAAGGGAGAGAAAGGCGCGGGATCTAGACCAAGTTCGGTGCATCAAGGACGAGGATGGTAGAGTTTTGATGGGAGAGTCTTAAGTTAAGCAAAGGTGGAAAGCGTACTTTCGAGACCTAATTAACAAGGAGGGTGATTGAAACATAGAGCTAGGGGAGCTGGGGCATTCAGAGCATCATAGAGACCTTGGGTACTGCAGGCGCATTAGGGTGGAAGAGGTCATGAGGGCTTTGCGTAGGATGAGTAGGGGCCGAGCGACCGGGCCTGACGAGATCCCGGTGGAGTTCTGGAAATGCATGGGTAGGTCAGGAGTGGAGTGGCTCTCCAGGTTGTTCAATGCGATCTTCAGGACCAAAAGGATGCCGGAGGAGTGGAGGTGGAGTATGGTGGTGCCCTTGTACAAGAACAAAGGGGATATCCAGTGTTGCAATAACTATAGGGGTATCAAATTAATAAGTCACACCATAAAGGTCTAGGAGCGGGTGATCGAGGCGAGGGTGAGGGAGATGGCATCTATATCGATGAACCAATTCGGTTTCATGCCGGGTCGCTCCACTACAGAAGCTATCCACCTTGTCAGGAGATTGGTGGAACAGTTCAGGGATAAGAAAAAGGACCTGCACATGGTGTTTATCGACTTGGAGAAGGCGTATGACAAGGTCCCAAGGGAGGTGCTATGGAGGTTCCTGGAGGCAAAGAGCGTGCCGGAAGCCTACATCAGAGTAATCAAGGACATATACGATGGAGCTAAGACTAGGGTTAGGACGGTGGGTGGTGACTCAGACCATTTCCCGGTAGTTATGGGGCTCCATCAAGGATCGGCGCTTAGCCCTCTCTTGTTTGCCTTGGTGATGGATGCTCTAACCCGACATATTCAAGGGGGTGTGCCTTGGTGTATGCTATTTGCTGATGACATAGTATTGATAGACGAGATGAGGGTCGGTGTGAATGAGAGGCTAGAGGTATGGAGATAGACTCTCGAGTCTAAGGGTTTCAAAATAAGCAAATCTAAGACTGAATACCTGGAATGCAAGTTTAGCGCCGAGCCGGGCAAAGTAGGCAGGGACATGAAGATTGGATCTCAGGTTATCGCCAAGAGGGACAGTTTCAGATATCTTGGGTTGGTGATTTAGGGGGACGGAGAGATTGACGGGGATGTCACTCATCGTATAGGAGCGGGGTGGTCGAAGTGGAGGCCTGCATCACGAGTCCTGTGTGACAAAAAAGTGCCATAGAAACTCAAGGGGAAATTTTATAGAGCTGTGGTTAGACCTGCCATATTGTATGGCGCGGAGTGCTGGCCGGTGAAGAACTCTCATGTTCAGAGAATGAAGGTTGCGGAGATGAGGATGCTCAGGTGGATGTGTGGGCTCACTAGGTTAGATAAGATTAAGAATGAAGTTATTCGAGAGAAGGTGGGGGTGGCCCCGGTGGATGAGAAGATGCGTGAAGTGAGGCTCAGGTGGTACGGGCATGTGCGGAGGACAAGTCCTGATGCCCCGGTGAGAAGTTGTGAGCGACTGGCGGTGGTCGGCGTGAGGCGAGGCAGAGGGAGGCCTAAGAGGTATTGGGGAGAGGTGATTAGGCATGACATGGCTAGAATGTGGATTTCCAAGGACATGGCCCTTGATAGAAAAGTCTGGAGGTCTAGTATCAGGATTGTAGGATAGGGGCTCCTAGAATTTTTCGTACTCCTTTCCCGGGGTTGGGTGTGGTTTGACAGGGCTATCCATAGATGATTTGTGCATTGGATTGTGTCCTCCTTATGGTAGTTATTTATGGTAGTTACTCTTTGATATTATTGCATTCCATTTTATTTATGGTTCTTATGTTTAGATAACTATTTACGCGATTTCTGCCGGAGTTACTAATGCTCTTTTGTTTTTGTTTTTGTTGTTGTTTTCCCTTTCCTTCCCTGAGCCGAGGGTCGATTGGAAACAGCCTCTCTGCCCTTTCGGGTAGGGATAAGACCTGTCTACATATTACCCTCCCCAGACCCCACCTTGTGGGACTATACTGGGTAGTTGTTGTTGTTGTTGTTGTAGAGCACTGCTATGCTTTTTGAGTTTCTTTGTTGCTTAGTTACAAGTTCGGCTCTCTTCTCCTTTCAGAAGGGAAAGGAATTAAAATGTACTAATGAAAAGATTTAATGCAAGGATTTTGTGTCTCATTTTTCATTTCCTTGGTGAGTCAGGATGAGCGGCTTGGCTGGTGTAATTGGCCATAATTAAAAAAAGCTTCAGCTCTAGAGCTGAAGTTTTCCAGTTACAATACAAAAACTTAAGCTCTAGATCTGAAGTTTCCAGTTACAACACAATAACTTCAGCTCTAGAGTTGAAGTTTCCCAGTTACAACACAGAAACTTCAGCTCCAGAGCTGAAGTTTCCCGTTACAACAAAAAAACTTCAACTCTAGAGTTGAAGTTTCCCAATTACAACACAATACAATTAGATTTGTAATATTTTAGTCAGTGAAGTGCACCCTTTAAACAAATAGAGTGCCATTTTATGCTTATTATAACTTTATTTGGAACAGTTTGTTGTAATCTTTCATTTGGTTTCTTTCTTTAATTTAATATCCTAATGAACTATCCATAAAGAACAGTTGGTTGTTCCATTCGTCATATTGTAGTTTATGATCTGTCCTACCTACAATTATTTGTAAGTTCAAAACACTGTTAATTTGTCAGCTTTGAACTTATATGTCTTAAACTAAAACCCTGGCCTATTGATAAATATGCATTAAAAAACAGTGGAGTGGGTAGCTTAATGGACAAAATAATGAATGTCCCCACAGCTTGGAAACCATCCAATTCATAACTAAAGTCTTCTACAAAAACTTCAGCTCTAGAGCTGAAGTTTCCCAGTTACAACACAAAAACGTCAACTCTAGAGCTGAACTTCAGGTCCGGCTACTAGAATGCTGAAGTTTTGCGTGATTGTCTTTGCTACTTCATCCCCGTGTGATGAAGTTATGCGAAAAAACGGGTATGCTTGCAATTTTTTTTGCAAAATGGGCACAAGTTAAAATGTGACACAAAAAGCGGGTATAGATGCAAATCCCCCTATATTAACCGAAGCTTATTGTAAGAACCCATAAAGTTCAAATTCTGGATTCGCCTCTGAACCTCTTGGCCTGAACTACCAAGGGGTATGATAATTTGGAGACTCATCCTCGTTGAAAGGTTGATAAGAATAAGGAAAATAAAAACATTCCTTCAACTCCTCCCGAATAATGCTCATTTTCATCTGCTCCTCTGTCATCTTGCAACACGAGTAGAGATGAATCTATGGTGTAACCTAACCCAATAGCTTTTGCCCAGATCCTAAATGTTATTTATTAAAAATTACTAAATATTTAAAAAATTATTGATTGATTTGAGGCCGCTGTAAGAATCCGTGAACCTAATAGTTTTTGCTCAAATCATGTATATTACTCCATGTATTAATAAATTCACTAAATATTTATAAATATTCGATTGGTATTGAGGTCGCTGTAAAAATCCATAAATTTCAAATTCTGGATCCACTAATAGAGCTTCCAAATCCATAACTGAACTATACAGAAAGGTGGAAAAGGTCATACTTGTAAGAAAAATGAGTAGATAATATTGACTAAGAACAAGACGTAAAGAAGAACAACTTATCAAAAATACTGTGTCGTGGCAAGCCACTGCCTTGAAAGCGATTTCGGCCCGACTGGGTGCAAATCGTTAAGGCCGGTCGCTCCCCAAGGTTCCAAGCACCTCCAAACACGTGCACTCATAGCTGGAAGTTTAGAATTTGCACAAAATAGTTGCCCGGGAAGAAGAGAATATGAAGGTATTTTATGTGTTGGATAATTCACAAAGAAGACTAGGAAGAAAGGAATGACTAGCTAGATGTATTCTTGGTTAAGAATTGAGTGATTATTATGGCTAATTCATAACCTATTTATAGGAAATTAAGGGGTTTTGATGTATGACAAGTGTCGAGAGACTTTTGACACTTGTCCCACTATGTTAGTCCACTTGGCTCAAATATTGACAAGTGTATCTTGTCTTCCATGCATGAAGACATTTGGCTCCAATATTGACAAGTGTATCTTGTCTTCCATGCATGAAGACATATGGTAGATTTGCATAGCCATTTGCCCAAGTCATTCAACACTTGGCTTTAAGGCTTCATGCAAGAGGCCACTTGAAAATAAATAAACAACTCATGGCTATTGGTTGTAAATGAAATTCCAAAAAGAAATTTTTGACTTTACATTATGAATAATTCCAACAATCCCCCACTAATGCAAAGACAAAAATAGAACTATTCTGGGCAAAAGAAGGAACATGTACTTAAGTGTTAGTATCTTTCGATTTGAATTGACGCGCAGTGAAGTGAGGCAAAAACTAACATCCACAAAGTGAAGTACTCTTGAACTGAATGGACATTAATTGAGACCCCCACAACACATACTATATCCTTAATTTTGTGCAAACTCTATGATACTAACAAAGTGCTTTTATGGTCATGCACATACCTTAGGTCTCATGAGTGCTCTAGAAAGACATCCCAAGTCTTTCATAAAAGGTGACCACACCTTTACACTCACGTAGGTGATTCCATCAAGTCTTTCTACACATAGACTACCTCAAGGCTATGGAATCATTAAGAGCACAATAAGCTCAACCTCATAAAGCACTACCACACGCCATAGGGATAGGAAATGTAGTGCATATTGAGGTCTCATATGGCTTCGTTTGACCACAAACGGGTATCCACCATACTTCCTTAATCCATGGGCTTTAGCCCCATCCCTCTCGATGTTTCAAGGATAACTCTCCTTGCCAAACCCTTGGTTAAAGGATCCGCCAAATTTCTTTCGGATCTTACATATTCCAAGAAAATAACACCATGTTTCAACACTGTTTTACTGCACCATGCCTAATGTGGATATGTCTTCTTTTTTCATTGTACATACTATTTTTGGCAATTCCAATTGCTGCCTGTGAGTCACAACGTAGAGAAACTGGTGAATCTTGTCTCCCCCATAAAGGCACGTCTGCCAATAAGTTTCTCAACCACTCGGCTTCTTGCCCTGCCAACTCAAGAGCAATGAATTCAGACTCCATAGTAGATCGTGCTATACAAGTCTGTTTTGAAGACTTCCATGAAATAGCACCTGCACCCAAAGTGAACATATAGCCACTAGTGGAGCTAACTTCATCATTGTTAGTAACCCAGTTTGTATCACAAAATCCTTCTAAAACAGCAGGAAATTTATTAAAATGCAAACACCAATCCATAGTACCCCTCAAATATCTTAACAAACGATAAAGAGCATTCCAGTGTTCACTACTAGGGTTGTGAGTATATCTACTCAATCTACTAATAGCATAAGCAATATCAGGTCGTGTATAATTCATGAGAAACATTACACTACCAATTATTTTAGCATACTCAGTTTGAGAAATACTAGATTCCTTATTCTTTTTCAAGTGTATGCTAGGATCATAAGGAGTCCTCACAGGTGCTACATCAAAATAATTAAACCTTTTCAATATTTTCTCAATATAATGAGATTGAGACAATGAAAAATCATTAGAAGTTCTTTTGATTTTAACCCTTAAAATCACATCTCCTTCTCCAAGATCTTTCATTTCAAGTTTAGAAGACAAAAAATTCTTAGTCTCATTAACAACATTAACATTAGGGCCAAAGATTAACATGTCATCCACATACAAACATATAATAACACAATCTGATCCTATCATCTTGGAATAAACACAAGTATCAGATGCATTAACAACAAAACTATTATCCACTAATGTGTTATCAAAACTTTTCATACCATTACTTAGGTGCCTGCTTTAGACCATACAAAGACTTTCTCAATTTGCATATTTTATTCTCCTGTCCTTGAATCATAAATCCCTCAGGTTGAGTCATATAGATCTCTTCCTCTAAATCACCATTTAGGAAAGCCGTTTTAACATCCATTTTATGTATTACTAAATTATGAATAGTGGCTACAACAACAAGAGTTCTAATAGTTTCTATCTTAGTCACAGGAGAATAAGTGTCAAAGTAATCAATGTCTTTTTTTTTTTATTAAAACCCCTAATAACAAGTCTGGCCTTATATTTCTCAATTGTACTGTCAGGTCTCAATTTCTTCTTAAATATCCACTTGCTACTTATGGGTTTGAAACCTTTATGAAAATTAGACAACTCCCAAGTATGATTAGAAACTATAGAGTCTAATTCACTTTTAATGGCCTCTTTCCAAAAACTATCATCTATTGACCTTATTGCTTCACTGTATGTCTTAGGGTCTTCTTCTATTAAATAGATTGACACTAATTCATCATTCAAAACATCAAGATCAATTTTTTCAGTCAAGAAAGTAGTGATAAAGTCAGGACCAAAGTTAGCTTCAATTCTACGCCTCTTGCTTTTTCTAAGTTTATTTTCATGCTCATTAGCAGTAACACTAGAAGAAGGCACAATATGAGAATTAACATGCATAGATGTAGAAGCATTATTAGGCACATCACTAGGCACATTATTTTTCAATGGAAAAACATGCTCAAAAAATTCTGCATCTCTAGATTCACAAATAGAATTATCATTCAAAGACATAAATCTATATGCAGAACTGTTTTGAGTATAACCAATGAAAATAGCATTAAAAATCTTGGGTCCAACAGTTACTTGTTTAAAATTAGGTAGACCAACCTTAGCCAAACACCCTCACACTTTAAATTTTTTTAAGTTAAGTGAAAACCCTTTCCATAACTCATATAGAGTTTTATCTAACTTCTTATGAGGGACTTTATTAAGAACATAACATGCAGATAAAATAAGTTCCCCCCACATATTATCAGATAAACCCGAACTCAAAAGCATAGAATTCATCATTTTCTTAAGGGTTCTATTTTTCCGTTCGACTACACCATTTTGTTGGGGAGTATAGGGAGCACTAATCTCATGTATAATACCATTTTTCTCACAAAAGACTTCTAGAGTATTAGTACTACATTCACCACCCCTGTCAGATCTAAGTCTCTTGATTTTTCTATCTAATTAATTCTCTACTTCTGCCTTATATTTTAAAAACATACTTTCAGCTTTATCTTTTGACTTAAGAAGATATACCTTAGTGTATCTAGAAAAGTCATCTACGAATGTGATGTAGTAATTCTTTCCACCTTTACTAATAGTGTTTTTAAAATCTGTTAAGTCTGAATGTACTAGTTCAAGCAATTCTGTTTTTCTACTAGTTACATTCTTAAAAGGCTTTTTGGCATGTTTTGCTTCTACACAAACAGGACACTTAAAAAAATTATTAACATTAACTGCAGGAATTAATTCCATTTTTCTAAGTCTTTTAATAGAAGCAATGTTAACATGTCCTAGTCGACCATGCCATAAATCAATAGACTCAGTAATATAAGCAGAATTGAAAGTACTAGCATTATTAGTAATCTCTTTAGCGATGTTTAGTACAAATAAACCCCCACTAAGGTAACCTTTACCAACAAAGTCTCCCCCACGAGAAATAATAAATTTATCAGATTCAAAAACAAGTTTAAGACCTTCTTTGTTGAGAAGCGCACCAGAAACTAAGTTTCTACGAAGGGAGGGTACATACAGAACATTGTTCAAGGCTAATGTTTTTTCAGAAGTTAGCTTAAGGAGAATTTTTCCTTTACCGATAACTCCAGCTGTAGTGGAGTTACCCATGTAGACACACTCGCTATCAGGAGATTCCTCAAAGTCGTGAAACAGCTCTTTGTTGGCGCAAAGATGCCTTGAAGTGCCTGTGTCAAGTATCAAATCAGTCTTGTTAGCCACCATGTTTACCTCAACAACTACATCAGCAATGACATCACCACCCTCAGTAAGGTTGGCTTGGACTGGAGCTTTTCCTCCATTCTTTGAGCTTTATCATTGTCTCTTGTTGCACTGAAAAGCCTTGTGACCAATTTTGCCGCAGACATAGCAAGGTCCTTTTGACTTTTGAATATGGCCCTCCGACTTATTGAAGTAATTCTGCTTCTTCACATGTCCTTTCTTTTGGCCTTTCTTCTGTTTTCCTTTAAACCTGTCTTTCACAAAAGTACTAGAAGATTCCACAAGGTTAGCTTTAGAAGAATTAAGAGAGAGAGATTTCATCTTATCCTTAAGTTGTTCCGACTCCTCATCTTTGAGACGGTTCGCTTCCTCAGTCCTCATGTGACTGATTAGTTCTCGAAGAGTTAAGTTTTTCTTCTTGTGTTTTAGTTGATTTCTGTAATCACTCCAGGAAGGTGGAAACTTTTCAAGCAAAACATTAGCCTGAAGAATCTCACACATCTCCATGCCTTTGTTCAAAACATCAACAGTTAAGTTCTCATACTCGTGAACCTGTTCCATGATTGGCTTATCATCAACCATCTGAAACTTGATCCACTTTCAAACGATATACTTCTTTTTTCCTGCATCATCAATACCATATTTCTTCTACAAACTATCCCATATGACTTTAGCAGATTTATAATTTATAAACAAATCAAAGAGAAGGTTAGTCATATGGTTAAGCAGATGCCCTCTTACTGTTTTATTATCCTTTTTAAATTTCTTTTTAGCAGCATTATCAGCAACATCAATATTAGCAGCATTAGAACTATTAGCAACAATATCAGCAGGAGGATCGTTAAACAAAACATAATCAACTTCTAATTGTTCAAAGAAAATTAAAAGTTTCTGGGACCAATGCTTATAATTATTTCCATCTAAAGGCTCAAGCTTTGAGAGATCATGAAGTGCTTTGTTCAAAGTGGTGGACATTAGTCAATATTATATGCGAAATCACTTTCAAATTGTAAGAAGAATGAGTAGATAATATTGACTAAGAACAAGATGGAAAAAAGAACAACTTATCAAAAATAATGTGTCGTGGCAAGCCACTGCCTTGAAAGAGATTTCGGTCCGACTGGATGCAAATCGTTAAGGACGGTCGCTCTCCAAGGTTCCATGCACTTCCAAACACGTGCACTCGTGGCTGAAAGTTTAGAATTTGCACAAAACAGTTGCCCGGAAAGAAGAGAAGATGAAGGTATTTTATGTGTTGGATAATTCACAAAGAAGACTAGGAAGAAAGGAATGATTAGCTAGATGTATTCTTGGTTAAGAATTGAGGAATTATGATGGCTAATTCATAACCTATTTATAGGAAATTAGGGAGGTTGCATGTATGACAAGTGTTTAGAGACTTTTGACAATTTGTCCCATTATGTTAGTCCACTTGGCTTCAATATTGACAAGTGTATCTTGTCTTCCATGCATGAAGATATTTGGCTCCAATATTGACAAGTGTATCTTGTCTTCCATGCATGAAGACATATGGTATATTTGCATAGCTATTTGCCCAAGTCATTCAACACTTGGTTTTAAGGCTTCATGCAAGAGGCCACTTGGAAATAAATAAACAACTCATGGCTATTGGTTGTAAATGAAATTTCAAAAAGAAATTTTTGACTTTGCATTATGAATAATTTCAACAATACTAATTTCAAAAAGAAATTTTTTATTTTGCTCCGTTTCCTTTTATTTAATTCCAATTACTTCCCGCGTCAGCCTACTAATTTAAATGACGGTGTTTCATACTATAACGACATCGTATGACCTCTATTACGAGACGATGTCGTTTTCTCTATTATCTATTCGATTTACAAATGCCAACCACGTAATAGTAGATTTAGCATAAAACTAATTAATTTATGATGGATCCTTATAATATATGAAATATAAGTTAGATAAGCTTAAATAAAATGACATAACAAGTGAAAATTCATATAACCGACTCCAATTCGTCGGAATTGAGCATTTGAGTTGTGGTTGTTATCATTTCATATATATATATATATATATATATATATATATATATATATATATATATATATATATATATATATATATATAAGTTCAACTATTCAGATTTGTTAAACTTTAGGACGAAGGTAGCAATACCAATATTTTAAAATGCAAAGCTTCTATTAATGAATTATATTTCCTTAGCATAGTTGCGAAATATTTATGGAAAGACAAAATTGTTTTTTTTTTTTTTGCAACATTGCGTCAAATTCATTTGTTCACTCTTTTATACTCCCTCCGTTTTAATTTATGTGAATATATTTCCTTTTTAGTCTGTGCTAAAAAGAATAACTGCTTTTCATATTTAAAAATAATTTATCTTTATGTAATAATTTATAGCCACATAAGTACTTCATTTTACACCACAAGTTCAAAAGTCTTTTCTCTTTTCTTAAACCCGAAGCCTGGTCAAATAGGTTCACATAAATTGAAACGTATAGAGTATGTAATACTATTGGTTGCTGAAAAAGATTTGAAGATTAGGTTTTTGATTTGGGGTTGGAGATTACATGTTTATAAGTGATAATGCTTGGTTACTACTGAAAATCTAGAGTTGTCACGACCCGGATTTTCCACCATCGGGAGTCGTGATGGCGCCTGCTGTTGGAGCTAGGCAAGCCAAGCATTTAAATATTTTCCGATAACAACCCAACAATAATAATATTAACGAGTCATTTAACTAAAAGCGGAAGTCTTTAAAACATAAATAACTGAAAACCCAAAATGCGGAAGTTTAATATTTATCTACCCACGACTGGTGTCGCTGTCTCACGAACTACTAAAGAGTGCTATAAACAAGTCTGCATAGAAATACATAAATGTCTGTCTCGGTACGAGGAAAACAAACTGAAAACATGGAAAGGGACTTCGGTCTGCGAACGCCAGCTAGGCTACCTCGTAAGTCCCTGGACTGAAGTCAGCTCCCGATCAATACCCTACTAATGTGGTCCAAAAACTGCTCCGGTACCGTGATCTGTGGAAAAGAGCACAGAAGTGTAGCATCAGCATAACCGACCCCATGTGCTGGTAAGTGCCTGGCCTAACCCCGACGAATTAGTGACGAGGTTAGACAGGACTACCAATCAATTTGTACAGTTCAATATATATATATGCAATAAAAAGAAAGAATACAGGAATTAAACAGTTAAGAGGGAGGAAAGAATATTATGGGGGAGTACGGTCCGGAGATAAAGTCAACAATTTAAGTAAGAAGTAGGGCAATAACAATAATTAACGAGAGCAGGAAAATCAATAGTTGCACGGCATCAACCTTCGTCCTTTTACTCTCATTCTCACAAAAAGCAATCAAATAAAGTGCACGGTATCACCCTTCGTGCTTTCCCTCACATAACTCTCATATCATGGCACGGAATGATCCTTCGTGCAATTATAATCAAATCAGAGCACGGAATGTCCTTTCGTGCATAATTAATCAAAACATGGCACGGAATGGCCTTTCGTGCAAATATAATCAAAACATAACATAGAATGACCCTTCATGCAATTATAATCAAAACATGGCACGGTATGAACCTTCGTGCAAATATAATCAAAACATGGCATGGAATGACCCTTCGTGCAAATATAATCAAAACATGGCACGGAATGACCCTTCATGCAAAATTAATCAAAACATGGCACGGAATGACCCTTCGTGCATTATCACTTTTCCTCACCCAAACAGCAATCACAACCAAAAGGGGCGAGGGGATACACAAATAATAAGAAATGTCCCGGCATGGGAATTACACAATTAACGGCTAAATCCCGGCAAGGGAGAATAATCAATATACTCAAACCATTCCGGCAAGGGATTAATCATAATACCTTCTTTTTCCTTTATTTCTTACACAATAGTCTTTCTATTGTTCGAGCCAACGCTCCAAAGAATTTACAATTCATAATTAGTCCTCATACTCTTCACATTGCATAGAGTTCATCAATTAACATGGAAGAGTCATAACAATATTAGGATAAGTACATACAAGGACCCACGGTCATGCTAGACACCGGTATATAGATACTCATCACCATGCCTATACACTGTATTCAACATTTAGCAATTAGCAAACAACACCCTAATCATATTCCCTCAAGCCAAAGTTAGATCAAACACTTAACTCAGATGCTCCAAACTCAACTCAAGCCTCTAGTATAGCTTTACCCTTCGAATTCACCACAAAACCGCTCGAATCTAGTC
>MU724097.1:0-16202 GCA_026770625.1 Nicotiana glauca | reverse complement strand
AAGTCATTAAATTCTTAAGCAGCACGGGCAGCTGCAGGTGATTTAAGAATCGATCTTCAGATGATTAGGGTGAATGATCCTCATATGACTAAGGAAATGGTGTTGCTAATCATAGTGATTAGACGAGGGTATATGTTTCAGAAAAAGGGCAATGTGATTAAGTTGATGGCACTTCGGTAGTGTTGCGGCATTTTCTTGATAGATCGACTGTTGATATCTGAGTTTGCTCGGTGACACAGGGGGAATTTTAGAATATCTTTTGTGGAATGATTGGGTACTCGAGGTGTAATATGTATTTATACTGCAGAATTTGGGATCGGGTATAGTAATTTGTGTGCTATATGGAGTTGGAGACTGGGAGTTCTCATGTTTAGGCTATGTAGTGGTTGTGGATTGTGTGTATTGGTACCGTTAGCGGCTATTGGGATTTGGAAGTCCGAGTGGATCTTTCTTTGCTTGGTATATTAGATTCTGTATATGATATTGGGGTGTAGACTGGTTGTCTCAGTGTTGGGTTATTCTAGACTATTGTGCTATGGGGTATGTCGGAAAAGGGCCACAGGTTGCATGGCGAGGTGCATCGGCCTATGTTCTAGATGAATGGTTGAGTTCTAAAGACCAACGGATGGCTGGGAAGGATTGCTTTGCTTAATTGGGCCTTTGTGGCAGATGTCAGTGTAGAGGTTTCCACCATTGATTCGGTTCCGGTATTGAGGGACTTTTCGGATGCGTTCCTTATGGCCGGGCATGTCGCCAGGCGAGACTGTGGATTTTAGTATTTATTTGGTGCCGGGCACCGTATCGTACGGCTCCGGCATGAGTTATAGTAGTGGAAGAAGTAACTTCAGGCTTCTTGGTAATGAGTTTGTTGGTAAGCTGATTGGATACGTGTTTAGCTTGAGTTGGCTTGGTATGTCTCGCTTCCTAGTTTCTGAGAAAGTCCGTATTGGGTGTTGCTCGGTGAATAGCGCATAGGTTGTGTCCATTCAGGATTGAATGGTGTATATTACTTGCTTCACCGTGGGTGTGATGGATTGCTTGGTTTCAGATATCAATCTGTGTGTGGCTATCTATTTTGAGCATAGTGACTTGAGGTGCTTCATGTGTAATAGTGTCTGGATAGGATCGCGCATTGTGGCGAGGCCATGTGAAGTTATGACCTTCGAGGAGGATTCAGGTATTCTATTTCTATGATGTGAGACGGGGTCTCATCCTTGTGTTGTGATGGTACTGAGGAGTCTGAGTTATAGCTCTTTTGTTTGAGTCATTTGTCATGATTTGAGTATGTTCAGACCACCCATCATTGGTGCGTGGATTATGCAAGTTGTGGCTTAGGCCTGTGATGAGGTGTCATATCACCAGAGTGGTGCATTGAATTCGAGGTGATCGTTTGAGTCATTAATGAATGCGAACATATGTGATTGTTTGGCCCAAAAATCTGTTGTGGCATTAGTCAACAAGGAAGTGGCTTTATGTATGGGTGACCTGAGGAATGGTTACGGTTTATCGCGTATTCTATTTATCGTTAGCAGTATATGAAAGTGTTGGAATAAGACTTTAGCCAATAAGAGGTTTTCTATCTGTGTCTATTTATTGTGGGCAGCTGCTGTGAATAGTGACTATCATTTCGAGGGATCACCCCGGGTATATGCTTGGTAAGGTCATTCAGCTATTGGTTGGCTTCTAGGACAACTCTGGATACGCTCGAGGATGAGCGTTTATTTAAGTTGGGGAGGATGTGACGACCCGACCCGTCGTCTCATGTGTTACCGTCCTGTTTTCCCCGTTCTATGCTTCTTCATGTGTTATTATATGTGTTTGGTGAGTTTGAAGTGATTCGGATAAGGTTTTGTAAGAAATGAGACAATTAGTCTCTTTAAGGAAAGGCTAGATTGGAAAAGTCAATCGGACGTTGACTTATGAGTTATAGGGCTTGGATGTGATTTCCCGTGATTTGGTTAGCTTCGGGGAATGATTTGTGGCTTAGGAGCGCAATCAGAAGTGACTTTGGAGGTTCGGTGTAGAAGTTAGCCTAGGTTGGCGAAGTTAGGAATTTGGCGAAGTCCGGTTGGTATGCAAGATTTTGATCCGAAGGTCAGAATGGAACTCCGAGAGTTGTAGTAGCTTCGTTAGGTGATTTTGGATGTGTGTGCAAAATTTCAGTTGATTCGGAGGTGTTTAGGTCGGGTTTGAGATCGAATGCGAGTATTGGAAGTTTTGGTTAAACTTAGGCTTTGATTTGATGAAATTCAATGATTTTGATGTTAACGATATTGTTGGTGATGATTCGAGCAAGTTTGAATGAGGTAAAAGATCATGTCTGTGCTTTTGTTTGAGGTCCCGGGGGCCTCGGGGTGAATTCGGGTGGTTAAACAGAGAATTCGGAGTTGTTGCATGTTTGAAGGTTGCTGGTTCTATCATTTCCACATCTGCGGAAAAGGGACCGCATAGGCGGTTCCGCAGATGCGGCGGGGAGGTCGGAAATGCGGTTCATGGAGGCTTGGCAATTTCCGCAGAAGCGTACAAAAGTCCGCAAATGCGGCGACCGCATAAACGGTCCCTAGGGATTTAAGTCAGACTGCATAAGCGGTCATTTGGACGCATATGCGGTGACCGCAGGTGCGGTTATTTAGCCGTAGAAGCGAAAATCGCTGTTGGCAGAAGGGTTTATATCATTATTTTGTTCCGCGAAGCTTAGTCCATTTCCTCCATTTTTAAGCAAGCTTGAGAGCTCTTGGACGAAATTGAAGGGGTATTTCGACTAGGTGTGATTGGAGGTAAGTTCCTTGGCCTAAATATATGAAATTATGATAGATTTAACATGAAAATTTGGTTGAAATTCATCAAAAGGGGGTAAAGCTAGGGCTTGAGTTTTTGATATTTTAAATTGGGATTTGATAGGTCATTTGAGCTCGGATTTGGGAGTTCTTGGTATGTATGGACTCGTGGCGAGACGAGGAATCCGGTAATGTAAGTTTTGTAATTTTTTGAGAAGCGGGCCCGGGGCTCGGGTTTTGCTAGTTTCGAGATTTTTGCTATTTCTCGATTTCTTTCGATTGGGTATTGTCCCCTTAGCATATTGTGATGTATTTGCTCTGATTTTGGTTCGATTCAACACGTGTGGAGGCCGGTTTGAGGGGCAGAGGTGTTGCGGGCTAGAGATTTCACCGGTTCGAGGTGAGTAATACTTGTAAATGATATCTTGAGGGTATGAAACCCCGAATTTGCACATCATAGTGTTGTATTGAGGTGTCTTGCACGCCGGATAAGAGCGTGGGGTAGAGCACCATCGGGGATTGTGACTTGATACGTCCTGGTTATTGATTTTACTGCGTATTTAACTGAAACTACTTGTTATCATCATAATTTAGGCTGATTGCTATGTTTGGGCTTCGTGCCGACTATATGAATCCTTTGGGGATTGAGATTACTATTTTTTTTGTATATCTTGCATGTCATTTGGTTTCAGTCCAAGATTTTAAATATTGTTTTGTAAACTCAGCCGTATTTCTTAGTTTTGAAAACTCAAATGATATTTTAAATGCTATTTCGGGATGAGAATTACTGTTTTATAATTGCCCGATGGGCTTATGATGTTTTTTGGACTGATTATGGGTGGCTCGGGCTGCACGCCGCAGCAGTGACTTGAAACAGTGGTAACAATGACACTGTGTGATGTGACTTGAAATATTATGGGTGGCTCGGGCTGCGTGCCGCAGCAGTATTATACTGATTATGGGTGGCTCGAGCTGCGCACCGCAGCGGTGTTACATTGATATTGAGGTCGAGTGGCTGGATGATTATATTGATATTGATATGAGGCTGAGAGCCTAGATTTGATGCCACGATATGGCTTGTTATTGCACTTGGGCTGTAAGAGCCCCTCCGGAGTCTGTACACACCCCCAGCGAGCGTCGTCGACGATAAATAAACATGGGTGGCTCGAGCTGCCCTCCGCAGTGGTTACTGGAATGTACCATCATATGCATTGCATGCATTGCATGCATTTGTTCATTATTTGTTGTTTGTGATATTCCTGGAGATATTTATCTGCTTTTGCTGGTGCTATCTGATCATTGAGTGTTGGGGCCTGAGTGGCTGACCAGGAACGAGGATATTGCCCGAGGGGCGGATTTCTGTGCATAGTGTCACAAATTGTTTTGAAAGTATTTTTGGCAACTGTTGAAAAAATCATTTTCAAAAGAGGTTTTAACTGAGCCTAAATGTTTTCCAAAGGATTTCACGGTTTTACTATTTTCTAAAAAGGGTTGTACTGTTTTATATAGTATGATGGAGTGCCTTCCGTGATTTCTTGCTTTCAGCTATTATTTACTTTTATTACTCATTGAGTTGGAATACTCACTTTACTCCATGCACCTCGCGTGCAGATGCAGGTACTTGACCACCCGGTAGCGGGTTTTGAGCTGATTGAAGATTTGTTATCATAGCTGAGCCAGGTGACCGCTAGCGTCCGCAGCACCAAATCTTCTCCCTTATTTTATGTTGTTCATGTTACTTTCAGACTTTGTTCCTATTTCTGGACTTGTAGTACTTTAGTGAACTCTCTAGAAGCTCATGACTAGTGACACCCCGATGTCGGGCTGTGACGGGATGGTTCCCTATTGTTATCGTTGTTTTCCGCGCTTTTGATTATGCTAATCATGTTTTATCTTTATAAATGTTAAATAACTGTTAAAAGGAAGCGTTTGTTTTGTTGGCTGGCCTTGTCTTCATGAGAGGCGCCATCACGACCGGGTTTGGGATTTGGGTCGTGACAATTATATGAATTACATCTTTGATTTACCCATGTTATTTACTTGTACCTGTTTGATAGTTTTTTCTAGTAAAATGGTATTTAGTTATACATGCCAGTACAATTCAAATGTACTGACGTCCCTTTTGCCGGGGGTGCTACATTCATGTTATGATTGTAGGTAGTTCTAAGCACGCACTCCAGTCGACTGGCAGTAGCACCTCCTCCACTTTTCGTCAGCTGTATTGGTTAGTCCCTTTCCCCTCGGGGCCCTACATGGCTTATGCCACTGTTCTTCCCGGAGTCTTATTTTTGTATTTGTGTAAGGTATAGCTGGAGCCTTATTGCCGGCATTTCTATATTATTCTTCAGTTATATTTAGAGGCTCCATAGACAGGTTGTGGGTAAGTGTCAGGTATTGGAAATTAAAATAGAAATATTGATGTTTGGCAATGATGTATATAACTTGTAATACCCTTAAGGTGGCGAAATGAAGTTGCTTATGAAAATGAAATGGAATTCGTTAATTATATGTTGATAGAATTTGATTAATGGAGTCTATCCCTTATTAAATTATGAGTGGGTTGGGTTGTATGTATGAAACCTGCCAGGCTTGCTCAGTCAGGTTTACTCGGTTGAGCGCCGGTCGCGCTCCTCGGATTTTGGGGCGTGACAATATAAATAGAACTTTTTATCATTTTTGGGTCAAGTTTTGTAGGTTAGGTGCACCTAAGCCATTTTTACTTACAATATTGGGTAACATTGTACTAGATTAGCTTTTAAACATTATAGTTTCTTCCCTTCATCATCCATTATGAATTTTAGCTAAGTTTCTTCTTTAATTTCTTCATTTTGCAAGAGTAGCCCTAGTGTCGGTACTTAAGGGTGTTTTATTTAGGGTTTGTCTGTGATTGGATTAGTGATATATAGCCTATTTCTAGCGTCAATTCAAGATGCCTAATTGACTTCGTCTCTACTTGAGAAATATAGACTAAATCTAGAAAAACTTGGCTAACAAGGAATTGGGGTGAACTCAAGAAATGGATAGCCCCAATTAAAGGGTTGAATATGGAGATAATAAGACTGGCTTGAGAATTTATCACTTGTTTTGTGCAATATCCATTTCGACTTGACAAAGCCAAATTGGGCAAAATCCCTCTAACTACCGAGAGGTATTGAGTGGATAATTGCGTGTGATTGCTATATTCAACCCCGACCAATCCAACTTTCCCTAGAGTTTACAACCAGTTAGGTAACCACCTAGGTGGAAGTCACGACCCTATATCTTTTATAACTTGAAGAAAAATAACAATACCAAAAATATTGTCTCTTAGCTTTACACTTGCAAACATTAGCATAATCATTAGTAGAAAGAAACAAGCAAATATGTGGAAGTGCAATATTGGGCACATCATACAATCACACTAGGTGTACATCTAATCCAAAATCTAACTCCCTGTGGATGCGACCCCGACTTACGTTGGGTTTTTATTATTGAATCGACCGCCTCACAACCTAAATTTGTGGTGTGAGTTTGGGCGACATCGATTTTTGGCATAGTCGTCGGAGAGTTAAAATATTTAGCTATATATCTAGGTTTTTGTGTGATTTGTCTTTTCCTTCCTAGTCACTAACTTTAGTTTTGAATTGATTATAGGTACAAGAATGGATCTCAACAACGAGCCCATCGAGAATTTCTATTGGAGGAGGAAGTGGACGATGATCAAGGAGATGAGGTTCTTCCCGAACCTCAAGCAAATAGGCGAGGCCGACTGCCTCATGATAATTTTCCCATCCCTCCTCCACCTCCACCAAGAATGGTAACGTATTGGGTGTTGCCGAACGAGGGTTATGCAAGTGCTATAATCCCGCCCCGCATTAGGGCGGGCAACTTCCAAGTCACTAATGTGATGCTTACACTACTTGATCAATGAGGATTCTTTATCGAGGATCCGAGTCAAAATGCTTACAAACATCTCAAAGGGTTCGTCAATACTTGTTAGGGGAGTAAGCAAACCAATGTTTCCGAGGATGCACTGCAGTTGAGGCTATTTCCCTTTTCTCTACATGGAAAGGCATTGGAATGCTTAGAGAGATTGCCCAATCATTCCATGCATACATGGGATGAGTTAGCAGAAAAATTCATTGTCAATTTCTTCTCTCCGGGGCATGTGGCTACACTTCGGGATGATATTCTTGCGTTCAAGCAATAACCCAAGGAGCCATTATACGAGATTTGGGAAAGATATCGTACCATGGTTAAAGAGTGCCCGAATAATGGTATGACTGAGGCCATGATCCAACAAACATTCTATAGGGGCACCAACACAATAAATCAATGTGTGGTAAATCAACTTACCGGTTGGAACTTCGTGAACACGCCTTATGCTGAACTTGTGAAATTTTGGATGAGATGGCAGATACGTCATCAGCATCGCAAAGTAGAGCCAATGTTCCTCAAGCTCACCCAAATGTCATTCACCTACACAAGGAACTACATAATCATGGGAAAGCTATTGGCGAGTTGACAACCATAATTAATCAATAAGCTAAAGCTCAACTTCAGCAAGTTCAAGGGCTGGAACAAGTGAATGTGATGGAAGGTGTGAATATAATGATGAACAAGAAGCGGAAAAAAGGTCAACAGACACAAAGCCGTCTGGAATAATTCACGCAAGATGATAGTGGGTATGACAAAGGTGATTCATTCAATGGGCAAGAAAAAGAAGTGCAATATGTCAACAATTATCAAAGCCAAAGAAGCAATACTCAAGGACAAAATCAACAACAATGGAGGTCACAAGGAAACCAAGGAAATTGGAGTGGTGGTAACAACAATCAAGGCAATTGGGGAAATAACAATAATAAAGGCAATTGAAATAATCAAAGTAACTAAGGCAATTGGGGAGGCAATAATCAAGGCAATTGGGGTGTTAACAATCAAAGAAATTGGGGAGGCAACAACCAAGGGGGCTGGAACAATAATAACCAAGGGGGCTGGAACAATAATAACCAAGGGCCCCAAATGTTTCAACAACCAATCAACCCACCTCCGTATCCTTCCCAAGGACTGATTTCTTCTAACAATGAAATGGGCCGAATAGAGAACATGTTTAAACAAATGATGGAGACGAACGAAGAATATGATGCTCAATTAGCCTCTCACAACACTTCTATTATCAATTTGGAAGTTCAATTGGGCCAAATCTCGCAAGCTTTGAACTCTCATCCTAAAGGGGCACTACCAAGTTTTACGGTGCCAAACTCGAAGGCTGGGAACAACATGGGACATGCTGTGCCTGTGACTACAAGAAGTGGAAAACGTGGGGAGGCAACCACCTCAAATGAAAGAAGAATTGTGGATGATGATGCAGTAGTTCAAGAAGACGAACTTCCAAGATACATGGTTCAAGCTAATGAAGAAGTGAGATTTGATATTGATGAAAATGTGGAGGAGACACAAGAAGAAGTGAACCCGTCTAGGGAACACGTGATTGAGATTTCGGAACCGGTAGTGCCAAAGAATAAGGCACTGATGCCAAGGCCTCCTCCTCCATACCCTCAAATGCTTGTAAAGTAAAATAGTGAGAACCAATTCAAAAAGTTTACTGATATGATGAAGAGTTTGTCTATCAATATACTATTGGTAAAGGCTCTAGAGCAAATGATGGGTTATGAAAAGTTCATGAAGGACTTGGTGACCAAGAAAAGATCGATGAATTGTGAGACTATCAAGATGACACATCAAGTGAGTGCTATTATGCACTCAATGGCTACGAAATTGAAAGATCTGAGCGCTTTCCCAGTCCTTTGCACTTTTGGGAGTGCCAATTTTTCCAAAGATCTATGTGATCTAGGGGAGAGTACCAACTAAATGCCCTACTCGGTGTTCAAAACTACGGGAAGTGGGAAACCAAGACCCACATCCATGAGGATGAAAATGGCAGACCGTACAATGAAGAGGCAATTAGGTATTATTTATGATGTGTTGGTTCGTGTGGACAAGTTCATCCTCTCGACAGACTTTGTGATTCTTGATTGTGAAGTGTACTATGAGGTGCCTATTATTTTGGGTAGACTTTTCCTTGCTACGGGAAGGCTCTTATTGATGTGGAAGTCAGTGAGCTCACTTTTTGGGTGGGTGATGAAAAGATGGTCTTCCATGTGTGCAAATCTATGAGGCAATCAAATAACAATGAAGTTTGTTTGTTCATGGATTTGGTGACCGATGTGATTGTTGATGATGCTAGTGCCACAATGAATGTTGAGGACAAATTGCAAGCTGTTTTCCTTAACCTTGATGATGAGGAGGAGAATGATGGCTATATAGGATGTGTGAATGCATTGCAAGGAATGGGTCTTACACTTATGAACCCCACAAGTTATCCTTGAATGTTGAAACCCAGAAAACTCCTCCAACAAAGCCCTCAATTGAGGAGCCTCCCACTTTGGAGTTAAAGCCATTACCTCCGCATCTCAGGTATGAATTCCTTGGCCCTTCTTCTACTTTACCGGTTATTTTTTCCTCTTCTTTGACTAACGTAGAGTCCACATTGGAGGTGCTACAAAGGAGGAAAATAGCAATTGGATGGACATTGGCGGATATCCAGGATATAAGCCCCGCCTTTTGCATGCACAAGATTATTTTGGAGGAGGGTTCCAAACCCTCTGTTGCACATCAAAGGAAACAAAATAAAGCAATGAAAGAGGTGGTCAAGAACAAGTTCATAAAGTGGTTAGATACCGGGGTTGTTTACCTCATTTTCGATAGTTCTTGGACTTCTTCGGTGCAATGTATCCCACAGAGAGGGGGCATGACTGTGGTTACCAATGACAAGAATGAGTTGATTCCTACAAGAACGATGACCAGGTGGAGAGTATGCATCGACTATCACAAGTTCAACAAAGTTACAATAAATGATCATTTCCCACTTCCTTCCGTGATCAAATGCTAGATAGGTTGGTCGATCATGCTTTCTATTGCTTCCTTGATGGATATTCCGACTACAATCAAATTCTTATTTCTCCAGAGGACCAAGAGAAGACAACTTTCACATGTCCTTATGGTACTTTCCTGTTCTCAAGGATGCCATTTGTGTGTGTAATGCACCGGCAACTTTTCAACGGTGCATCATGGCTATTTTCACCAACATGGTGGAGGATATTCTTGAGGTCTTCATGGATGATTTTTCTGTGGTTGGGAATTCTTTTGGTGATTGCTTGAACTATTTAGATAAGGTGTTGGCTAGATGTGAGGAGACAGAATTGGTATTGAATTGAGAGAATTGTCACTTCATGGTCGAGGAAGGCATAGTCCTCGGCCACGAAATTTTAAAGCATGGTATTGAGGTCTACGAGGCCAAAATTGAGGTGATCTCCAAATTCCCTCCTCCTACATCCGTGAAGGGAGTGAGGAGCTTCTTGGGTCATGCGGGGTTCTATAGCCGATTCATTAAGGATTTTTCCAAGGTGGTACCTCTTTGTGTAAACTTTTGGAGAAGGATGCCAAGAATCATTTCAACGAAGATTGTATGAAGGCATTTAAATTTCTCAAGTTCAAGTTGACTACTACTCCTATTATCACCACACCAGATTGGAGCTTACCTTTTGAGCTCATGTGTGACGCTAGTGATGTGGTAGTTGGAGCACTGTTGGGGCAAAGAATCAACAAAATCTTCTATTCGGTCTACTATGCTAGCTAGACCATGAATGATGCCCAAGTCAATTACACAGTGACCAAAAAAGAGCTACTTGCTATTGTATTTTCTATGGAGAAGTTCCGCCCATACTTGATGGGTACAAAGGTGATTGTTCACACCGACCATGCGGCACTTCGGTATTTGATGTGCAAGAAAGATTCTAAGGCAAGGTTGATGCGTTGGGTGCTTCTATTGCAATAGTTTGATCTAGAGATTCAAGACTGAAAGGGTAGTGAAAATCAAGTGGATGACCAATTGTCCCGATTGGAGGAGGAGGGGAGGCCACATGAAGGCCTTAACATAAAAGATTCCTTCCCCAACGAGAAACTTCTAGCTAGTTCAATGACCGGGATGCCATGGTTTGCCGACTTAGCAAACTATCATGTGAGTGGCATTTCACCAATGGATTTCTCTTCAAACCAAAGGAAGAAGCTGAAACGGGATTGCCTTGACAATTATTGGGATGAGTCGTACCTCTTTCAGATTTGTACCAATGGTGTGATTCGACGACGTGTGCCGGAGAAGGAACAAGTGGGTATTCTTGAGGCATGCCACTCTTCACCGTATGGTGGTCACCATGGTAGAGCTAGAATGGCAACAAAAGTGTTGAGTTATGAATTCTATTGGCCCACTCTCTACAAGGACGCTAGTGATCTAGTTAAGCATTGTGATGAATGTCAGTGGGCCGGTAGGATTTCTAAGAAGAATGAGATGCCCCTCACCACTATCTTGGAAATTGATACCTTTTATGTGTGGGGTATTAATTTCATGGGACCGTTCATGAGCTCTTGTGGAAACACTTACATTTTGGTATCTGTGGACTATGTGTCAAAAGGGGTTGAAGTCGTGGCTTTACCGAACAACGAAGCTCGAAGTGTGGTGGAATTTTTGAAGAAAAACATATTCACAAGATTTGTCACTCCAAGGGCCATTATTAGTAATGGGGGATGGCATTTTTGCAGCATGTCTTTTGATACCTTACTCAGAAAGTATGGTGCCACTCGCAAAGTATCAGCCCCCTACCATCCTCAAGCAAGCGGGTAATTTGAAGTCTCCAACCGGATATCAAGAGTATTTTGTCAAAGACACTGAATGCCAACCGGACAGATTGGTCAAAAAAACTTGATGATCCTCTTTGGGCTTATAGAACAGCCCAAAACACCAATCGAGATGTCTCCATACCGGTTAGTATTCGGGAAGGCGTGTCATCTTCCGGTGGAATTTGAGCATAAGGCCATATGGACATTGAAGAAGTTTAAACTTGAGTTGGATGTCGCCGCGAACCTAAGAGTGGCACAATTGAATGAGCTAGATGAACTTCGGTATCATGCTTACACAAGCTCGTCCCTTTACAAGAAACCTCCATGACAAGTACCCACAACAAGGAGTTTAAAGAGAGTGATCTTGTTATATTGTTCAATTCCCGGTTATGGATATTTTCGGGCAAGTTAATGTCAAAATGGAGTGGCCCATTTGATGTGGTGAATGTAACCCCTTTAATGCTCTAGATTTGAAAAATAAGAACGACGAGGTGTTTAGAGTCAATAGGCACCGGGTTAAACATTATCTTGGCAAAGTTGATGATGGCCACATTGTGGCGGCTCTTTATTTCAAATGATTGGTAATCTGCGTCGTGCCGCAATGTTAAATCAAGCGCTTCTTAATAGGCAAACCATGTGTCTTTTTTCTTTTTCTTTTTCTACTTCATTAGATAGTCTTTGTTTTGTGCTAACTAGTTTTGAAGTGTATGCAGGAATGGGTGTGTATTGCAGGGACTGTGCATGAAAAATGTGGCTAAGTATTGCTAATTATACGAACCGCACAATCATTCTGCGGCTGCACAATTTTGTGTGCGATCGCACAACTGGAAGACCAAAAGTGCAAGCTCTCTGAAGATTGCCCTGTCAAATTTCATTAACAATTTGTGGCCGCACACAAATATGCATTGTTCGCACTGTCACACCTCATTTTTCTTACACCCCTGAAAGGATATAAGTGAGTTTTTCCAATTTAAGTGACAATCGAAATGGGATTATTTAAATTAAAATCAGATTTGCCACTTGGGATAATTTATGGTATCCCAAGTCACCGGTTTAAAATTTTGAATCGAGGAAGTTAACTCTATTTACGGTCTGAGAACATAGAAATTCGGATAAGGAATTTTATTAACCCGAGAGAAGGTGTTAGTATTTCCGAGTTCTGTGGTTCTAGCACGGTCGCTTTGATCATACTTGGCTTATTAAAATTGTTTAATTATTGATTTTAGAACCTATGTGCATTTGCCACTTTTAATAAGGAAATTATCAAAATGGGTCACGCGTACGTGTACCTGTTTATTTGGTGCGTCAAAAACCATGTCACGCAAACGTGTCCACAATTAGTGGCGCTTTATTATTATTAAGAAAGTTTGGCCGAAGTTGCGCGAACGCATACCCCGATTTTATTTTTTAGAAATCATAATCATGTCACGCGAATGTGTCCACAACCATGATAGTATATTAAACGTGCTTAAACAGAGCTACGAATATTCATCATTTTTATATCTAAGTCATAAGATTAAAACGAGGGCCATGAATGATTAAATTGTGGAAGGCAAACCCCAAACTATATGAACTAAAATTAATTCAAGAGGACTATATTAATAACAAATTTACTATTAAGAAAGGTTTGATCGAAGTTGCCCGAACACATACTCCGAACTAGTTTTAGAATCGTAATTATGTTACGCGAATGTATACACAATCACGATGGTATTTTTAATTTATATTAAGACAAGAACGCGAACTTAACCCCGATTCTACTTTATTTCATCTAAAATCCAAGTCCTATTTTTTAAAGCCTAAATTATATTCTAACATCCCAATTAACTACATATTCCCACCCTACTGTAAATCACATTAGTTTATGCAACAAAATGAAACCAAAACGTTTAAACAGATGAACAACAGAAGATTAAACAAACAGATATGGATCGAAAACACAACCATTATAGAAAATCAGTTAATTACATGTCGATTACTATTCTGCGAAATAGAAGTCGATTACAATTCTTCCTAGCGCATGCGTCCATGATTTTACCTTTACACCAATAAATCAGCTAATACACTTAATCTTCATCACAGTTAAAAGTATCAGAAGAATTGTAAGTACTAAATAGGTTTGAATAGCTGCTCAAAACCAGATAAAAACCAATTCTGGTTTTTGAAAAATACTAGAACAAGAGATATTATCCATTTTGGTAGTTTGAAAAGAAGCATAAATTGCTTAAGCCATCAACATCATATTTTCAATCCTACCAAAACAGAGTAAGAAACAGAAGCAGACCTTGATTATTCAAAATTGTTTAGCAAGACGGAATTCGAACCTCGAGCAGTGAATCATGAACAACGACCCTGAATCACAAAACAACTTCAAACTCAAATGAACTCCCTGAATTTGAAACCAAAAAATGAAATCGAGGTCAAAGAGAAGAAGCAGAAACTCGGCAGAGATGCGTTGAGTCTGGTATGTGCAGTGGTCGTTGGATGCTTCTCTCGTCTTCTCAAAGTGAAAGAGACGATGAAATTTTGGGGTTCTGCAGCGGGTCTGTGTGTCTGGCGCTAGGCTGCTGGTGGTTATGGTCGTTTGGTGTCACGAGGAGATTGAGAGGGGTCTAGTTCGTCGTTGTTCTTAGGGTATTGGTGTAGGTTTTTGTTTAAGAAAATGAAAGCTCATAGGGTCGTTTGGGGGTGGGGTGGTTCGAAGAAGATCAGATTTAGGGAGGGGGGGGGGTCTCCTCTATGCGGAAGCGGGGCTGATTTTCTTTCTTAGGTCTAGGGTGTATTTTGTGTATTTTTGTGTGTCCCCTATTTCAGGCGTTAGTCTCTATATTTGTAGTCTAGGTATAGGTTTTTTTTTTTTGCTCTTAGGTCCTTAGGGCCCTTTTTTTATTTATTTTTTGCTCCCAAGAAGAGTTTAGAAGGGTCCCTAGGGCTAGCTTGATGGGTATTGGGTATTGGACTTAATGGGCTTGGAAATTATGGGTTAGGTCCAAAAATTAGGCCTAAAAATGGGTTGCTTGAGCCCAAGTTTTATTCTTTTCCCGCGAACGAGACTAAAATACGATCTCATTTATTAATTAATCCTACTTCAGTAAAATAACCATTAAAATAAGAGTGCCCGTTAAAACAAAACTATTTTTGATATTTTTAAAGATTAAAAATGACTGCCAAACATTAATGAAACTATTTTTTTGTAATTTTTGTTTTCTTGTAATAAAATAAAGTAAAAGAGTGAAACTTAGTTGAAATAGCTATATTAGGCCTAAATTAAATATTTACATATTAAAATATAAAAAATCTTGGGGGGGGGGGGGTCAAAAATCACATGTCTACAGCTACCCCTCTTTGACTGCAAATGCGAAGATTTTTCAGACAAAGAACGAGTAGACATATTTTTTTACCCGACCCTTATTTAAGGAGACCAAAATCTAAAAGAAAGGAGAATGTAACTGTCACGACCCAACTCCCAACCCAGTCGTGATGGCGCCTCTCGTGAAGACAAAGCCAGCCAATAGAAAAACAACGCCTCTTCCAAAATTATTAAACATAAATGATTAGATAAAATGCAACTTAATGACAATAATAACCGGTATTTACAACCCAACACAGCCCGACCGGGGTGTCACAAGTCACGAGCATCTAAAGAAGTTTGGGCACAACTACAGGGCCAATAATATACAAAGTAAAATCTGGAATCAAAAGACAAAGTCCGGTTCCGCGAACGCTGGTAGTCACCTTACTCAGCTACAATAGTAATACATTCAATCAGATATTAACCTACTATCGAGTGAAGCATACCTGCAACTGCACGCGAGGTGCAGGGAGTAAAGTGAGCACTCCAACTCAGTGAGTAATAAAGGTAAATAATAACTGAGCAACAAGAAACTACGTAAAGTAAGTCATCATACTATATAGTACAGTGTAACCCTTTGAGAAAACAGTGAAACCGTGAAAACTTTAAAAATTGCTTGACTCGGTTTAAAACCTTTTTCAAAAATACCCTTTTTCTAACAGTTAAGCAAATGAATGCGAAACAGGTAGTGCAAGTCAGCACATAAATCAGCCCCTTGGGCACAGCACTCCATTAACAAATAATACCAGGGTATTAGGTAAGTAGTGCAAGAAGTAGCATGGATGCCTATGAAATGAGAGATGAATGTCATGACACATAATACAAATCGGAACCAATGCATGAGTGCAATGCAATGCATATGACCGGTACACTCAGGTACCCACTGCAGCGTGCAGTCCGAGCCAACCATATGTTTATCGTCGACAGCGCTCACTGGGGGTGTGTACAGACTACGGAGGAGCTTCTACAGCCCAAGCGCAATAATCAAGCCATCTCGTGGCATCAACCAGGCCCTCGGTCTCAATATCAATACAGTAACCGAGCCAACCATCAATACAGTACCGCTGCGGTGCGTAGCCCGAGCCAACCATATATCCAGAATTCACTATAACACTGCTGCAGCGTGCAGCCAGATCCATGCTCAGTCCAGAAATGCACATAAGCCACTTGGGAAATATTAAAATAACAATTCTCAGCTCAAAACATCAATAAAATGTTGTTTAAGTTTTCAAATCTTAGAAAAATAGCTGAGTTTGCAAATAAGTATCAAAACGCTGGACCGGGATCAAATAGTATGCAAAATAATGCGAAAATAGTGATATCAATCCCTGAAGGATTCACATAGTTGGCACGAAGCC
>MU724084.1:40492-57133 GCA_026770625.1 Nicotiana glauca | reverse complement strand
GATTCCCGATAGATCCCCCTGCACATTTATTTTGGGACTACGGGTTAGATTCCCGGTAGATCCCCCTGCACATTGATAGTTGGACTACGGGACGGTATCCCCGGAGATCCTTCATATATATTCATACGGTGGACTACGAGACGGTATCCCGGGAGCTCCTCGTACAGATTGATAAAAATGGAATACAGGACGATATCCTGGGAGATCCTCATTATTGGCATTGATATTGAGTTATTTACTCTATGTTATCTTATTTTCTGCGCGCTAATTGCTGTTTGTGTAATCCGATTTATTTCGTAGTTAATCTGATTTATTTCATAGTTGTATATCATTATTTCTGCTTATTTTATACTGTTGATAGCCTTATTATTATATTTAATCTCAATAGGTCCCTGACCTTCCTCGTCACTACCCTATCGAAGTTAGACTTGGCACTTACTGAGTACTGCTGTGGTGTACTCATGCCCCTTCTGCGCATGTTTTTCATGTGCAGCTCCAGGTACCTCCACCCAGGCGTACTATCCTCGCGGAGGAGAGATCTAGCAGAGACTTTGAGGTATATCTGCCATGTCCGCAGACCAGAAGTCTCTATCTTATTCCAGCTTTAGTATATGACTTTCTTTTCTTTCGGTTGTGTAGACATTCTGGAGTAGAGCAGTGTATTTTATTTCTATTAGCCTGTATTTCCTGTGAGTTTCCGAATTTTGGGAGTTTGTTTTAGATTTCGTGATATGGGTTGTATTATGCCAAGTGGCATTTATACACAGGTTTCTCTTAGCAGTAAGATTTATTCAGTTGTTTGCTTCCGCAAGATAGTTATTTTCCGCAAGTTAGTTTATTTTTTTCCACAAGTTATGTAAATTCTGCATTTTTAGGCTTACCTAGTCTTAGGAACTAGGTGTCATCACGACATGTTCACGGAGGGCGAACTGGGATCGTGACAGTCACGCAATGGATTATCAATATTTGAGCAAAAGGGTTGCCCTTTATTAAGCGATACATCTATAACTCTTGAAGAGGATGAATGAAAACAAGCTCATCTTTATGTTTTGAGAAATTGTGAAGAAGTTCAACAATTTCTACGGTATTATTTTTCTTTATGCTATTGTTCTACAGTAACATCCAAGCATTTATAAGAGTTTGAGTTAGAAGTGTTCGACCATAAAGATTCTTTTCGGAATTGTCCACCGAAGATAAGCACATGATTTCTTGTTTATGATCTTTGTTTAAATCTCATATAAATCTTTTCGATTCATATTGGTTAGAACTTTTTTTGATGATTTCTTGTGGCTATAATCATCTTGGTAAAATTGCCTTAGTAAGAACTTTATTAGTCGAGAAATCTACTGTATTATGCACATTAGATATATAGCATGTACTTTCCAATTTTCATTTAAAAAGTTTCCTTTGGGACTGTATGGTAAATAATCAAATCATCACCTAAAAGAAAATGTCAAAATCTTCTCGTACTTTTTTTTTCCGAACACTTTCCTAAAAATACATGTTGATACACCATTTGGTGTCTTTCGTATTTTTTCTTTTCGGTATCCCTAGACTTCTATTACTACTTATTGTTGTCTTTTATTTTCGATTTTTTGATTGCATTACCTACTACTAGTTTTGTATTTTGCTTCGGTTGTCAGATCAGTTTGCTTGTTATTGTCCTTATTAGCCTTCTTAAAGGCATGGGTAAGGTCAGCTATATTCTACCCTCCCAGACCCCACTTGTGGGACTACACTGGGTATATTATTGTTGTTTGTAATTGTTTCTTTATGGTATTATATATTGTGAATTTAATTTTGTTAGCCCTTTATCATTATTATGGTTATTTAAATAGTGAGTACGAGCAGAACAATAGAAACATGAACTTCGATGATTGGTTTTTCCATCGAGTAAATTTTCACTGAATTTTTAATGTTATTTATAATACTTCTTTAACATTATTATTTTATTATTTATTTTTATGTAGATCATGCAAATGCGCAAGAAAAAAAATTCACATGCAAGTCGCGGGTTGTATTCTTTGGCTAGAGGTCCTTTTGATGGAGTCCAAAGATTCAAAGGGTATGAAATAAATGGTTTTAGATTTCATACTAAACAATTGGAAGGAAATAGAGTGAAGCAAAATAGTGGTGTTTTAGTACGAGGAATAATGAATGGTCAAAATATAGATTATTATGGTGTTCTAACTGAAATAGTAGAACTTCAATACCTTGCAGGCAAACAAATTCTTTTATTTAAATGTGATTGGATGGATGTTGATCACATTGGGAAAGGAGTGAAGATAGATAAATATGGCGTTGTTAGTGTTAATACTAACCGAAAGCTAGCAACAAATGAACCATTTGTACTTGCATCTCAAGTAGAATAAGTTTTTTATGTCAAGGATAATCTTCATCTGAATTGGTCCATTATCTTGAATGGTCATTCTACTTATTTTACGGGTGATGCTGTCAGTGAAGAAACTTTTCAACAAGATGCTCAAGATTTCTCATGTACATTTGAGGAAGATGAAGACTTTATAAATTGGAGAAGAAATTATCTCGATGTTATCAGTACTGATGTTATCTTAGCTGATGATATTATTGAAGACATCGAATCAGACCCTGAAACTGATAATGAAGATTTTTTACTATAAATATTTAGAAGTTTTAGATGCATATTTGGTTACACTCAATTAATGTTGGTACTTTTTCTTATTTAATCAGCTGAGAATTTCAATGCTTAAGATTTAACCGTGCTCATGGCAATGCCGTTAATGGCCTGAGCTTTGTTGCTTGTCGTCCCAGTTGTATGTTTTGCAAAAGTAAAAACTAATTTTTTGTCTTACTTGAAATAATATTTTTCTAAGACTAAGCTAAAGGGAGTAATCTTTAGGTGGTTGGCTTGTGATACTTCTTTAAGGTTGAGGCCACTTAGCCTTTTCTTTTCTAGCTATTACAGGTAAGATAAGATGAGTGTCGCATCGCAAGTTTGACCACCCAAGACATGGTTCTTTAAGATTTCTTCTAAGGAAAAGAGTAGCACGACGCACCAGATTTTTTGGTAGAAACACAACTAAAAGATTACTAGTTTAAGATTAAAATATGTATAGTACGCATGAACAACTATATATGTTAATGTAATTCTTCAATGGTGGCATTGTTTTACTCCCACAGTAAGACACATTTGTAATTATGTATGAATTGTTTTCAGCATCTTTGGACCATGTAGATTCCATGTTATATATAATTTTAGCATATCACGCTTTCAACACGAACCTGTAATGCATGTAGCTACTATGACAAATAAATGTAGCTATTATGTCCCAACAATTGCTACGACTTTTGAAAATTAAAGCAAGACTATTATTTTAGCTATCAATTATGAGCAAACAAATATATTGTGGCTAGAATATTACAATAGCTACAGTGATGTCAAATGCATAGCAAAAATTTAGAATTAGCTACAATACTTATTGTAGTTATATAAATTCGTGACTATATTATTTTGCCATGATATTCCATCGTAGCCATTGACCCCACTATTACCATGCTTTTTATAACTTGAAGCAAAGATGTTTAATATTTTATTTAATATAATTTATCGTGGCTAAAAGGTTATTATTGCTACAATAGTTCAAACATGTGACAAAAACTAATAATTAGCTACAAAATTTTAGTGTAGCAATAAATTTGTAGCTATTTAGGCAATTATTGCCACGGCATAAATTAATTATAGCAAAAATAATGTATTAGCTTTTCCAATTTAATTTTTGTAGCTAAGAAATTTCAGCAATTTGTGAATAGCCACGAAACTCTATTTTTTATGGCTATTATTATGTAATAGCCACAAAATTTATGTTCATAGCTAAGAATTCGTAGCTGTAGATGCATTATGTTGTAGTGGTCCTTTTTTGTTTCTTTATTTTCTTTTAGCTTTCGCACGTTTCTTGATTTTCTTATTTTTCTTTAGTAATTCTTGAATCCCCTATCGTGTTGTTATCACTACACCCTGCACTTTATATGCAAATCCATGTGAGTTAGAGCGCGTCGATCGTTGACTTTAGGCCGACTAACTGTGGAGATTGCAAGGTAGCTGCTAGTGTCTGCATGACCTTGTTATTCCCCTTGTCACATTTTCTTTTGGATAGCTAGACAGTTTATATATCTTAATTTATAGTTTTAGATGCTAATAACTTAGTGACACCCCGATGTTTGGGGCTCGTTTTTCGTATTTTTCTATATTATATTTAGAGTTGATTTAGTTTATGAAAAAATATAAATATTAAAATATTTTATTAATTTTTTTAATCGGTTTAGTAGTAATATTTTAGAAAGTGGGCTTGCCTTGTAACACGATAGACGCCATCACTATCATGCTTATATTTTGGACCGTGATAAGAATATTTGTAAATTTTAAAAGATGGAAAATACGTACAAGCTCAATTGTGGAGTGGGAGGTAATTGTTATGGTGTATTCGGGAAATTGAAGGGTGACTCCGCGGAGGAGGGCCGACTCTAATGTACATCCAAGTAAGTCTTTTGCCTTAGGCCCTAAATTTTGGGGCCTCATTTTTAAAAAATAATAGATTTATAGGTATTTCCAAAAAAAAAAAATATTTAGCTGTTTTCGTATAAAAATGAAGTTTTTCTATAGCAATTGGCACAAAGAAAAAAAGTTTTCAAGATTACAATTGACAAAATCTTAACTAAGATTAACTACGTGTCAAGATAGATTAAATTTGTTGGCTATATTATCAATTAAAATTGAATTATTAGAGAAAATCCATTATAAAAAATTATTAATTTATTAACCAATTAAACTTTGGTTTTAGGCTTTGAGCCGTCCCTGCCGTTCTTCAATTATACTACTAGCCGTACCCGCGCGATGCGCGGATCAATTCAAAGAAAAAAAGAGCGGAGAGAGATAATACAAAAATATGTATATTACAAATTAAAATTAGCGATGGAATTCAAAAGAACTAAAATAAAAAATAAATAGATGAATTTTGTTGGGACTAATATAGGTGCGTAAGTATGATTCAAGACCATGACCGTACTATTCGAAGAAACTTTCCCAAAACCTGTGAAGCTAGCTCAGACATATGGTGATCTCCAAGACCTATAAACAATATATAAAAATTAAACATCAAAATTTTGAGTATAATTTATAAGGAAAGAAGTCTTATTGAATAGTAGTTCATTGTTCACCTTGTTTGTGTTCGCCGATGAAAGGAAGCAACTTGACAGATAGATGAAGTATTTATCTTTCTTAATTCATCTATTAGCTGAATCTTTTTACAAAGTATCAACGAAGAGCAGTAAAGAAAAAACAAATGGTCCGAGCAGCAGAGAAAGATCAGATGGTCCTTTTACTTTCCCTCGCCAATGTAGTTCTGTAATACTGTGATTGTATTTATATTGGTTCCAACACTGAATTATAAGGTGCAGGCCTTTCACGTTGATGGAAAAAAATTTGTTTTTACTGCAAAAAATGTGGATTCTACCACATGATATATGGTTTCCAAGACGATCTTCTCTGTAATGACTCAGTGAATCTATTTTTTTTAGTTGGAGATTAGCATTCATCTGCCATCAGGAAACTCTTCTAACTCATATGTTGTAATCTTAGGAGTTTCTGTAATTGGTGAGTGCTCAACTCTACATATCGGTGTTGCGTGATATGGACTCTGAATGATAGCTGCTCGTGTTTTTTATTCTATTTTGTAGGTGATACCTTTCAAGTTTACTCATGGGCGAATTATACATTTGGATAGCTGAGTTATTGCAACATATTGGAATAATGGTAAAGAAGTACTTCGCTTTAAAGGATTAGTCCACCTGAAAAAGTAGAATTTTTTGTCTCAAGTTATGATCAGAAAAAATAAAGAACAGTTAAACATATATGTAATTCACAGTATAAGACATGACCTTCTGTTGTGCTGTAAAGCATGTGCGATAATGTTACTCATACAACTTGCCTCTCCTTTGCCAGCGTCGACCAAAGATTCCTATAAGTTGTTCACAGGATTCAGTTTGAAGATTAGTAAAGAATATTGTATCATTACCCTACGAATGCATCATTAATTGTGTAATTAAGAATACCTGTGCAACAATCAACTATGAAAACAGTTATCTTGGTTGGTTATTGGAGTTTACCAACAATCACAAGTGTATCCCATATATAGTATGTCTGTAAAATCATTCACGTGGTTTAGAAATATTTAAACTATACCCTGTAAATTTAATATGAAAAAATGCGTTATAGATGGAAAGATAGAGAGCCAAGCAATTGGTATTATTTACACCCTATTCTCAAGTTCAATGAACACATAATTCATCGCTAGCAAGTAGTAAGGTTTAGTGTATTAACATATGATAGAAGATAAGACAATGAATCCACCCTCAATCACTGGTTCAAATAAATTTAAATTGCTACGTAAAAGCTCAAACTTATCCAAACAATTGGCAGACTATGACAATCAGTAATTTTTTTTTCGTAGTCAATGTTAGTTATAACCAAAGAAGAGGCAGATTAATCAATATTTGGGCCATGAGTCAGTTTATTTTCCATTGTGGTAGAGGAAGATTTCTGCATAAAAGATGTGTAACGAAAAAATCTTACTTATTCATTAAACTATAAACTACCAAATTCCTTTGTCAAATATCTCATAACTCTATGATTCAAAAAAATTCAAATGAAAAGCATGTCACGGAATTACCATATCTCCATTATTCTGTCAAATTACATGAGGCATGCCAAAAATTTATATTTTTCATTTGGCATGTCATACCATGCCGGTTATCATCTAAAATAGATGGGGCTTTTCCCTAGTTCATTAGATTATGGATGGCAGCCGAACACAAATGGGAAAAATTGCCATTAAACATGATAAGTATAGAACTTAATATACTACCTCTATTATCAAACTCATAGCTTAATTCCCGTTCATATGTGGTTAGTTTAAAATTAGTGTTGGCATTCCTTTTATTGCACTTTATAGCTGTCTGATCATACGCCATGGGCCGAAAATCAAGTCCTGTCCAAATTATTTTTCTATGTTTGTAACGACCCGGCCGGTCGTTTTTGGAATTTACGCCCCAATCCCCCATTAACTACTTTCCCTAAGTTTATTTCTACTATTTTGGTTTGTCGGGACGTTCGGTATTAGGATTCGGAGTGTTTTGGGACACTTAGTCCCTAAATGAGAGCTTAAGAGTTGAAAAATGGTCCGTATTCAGAACAATATGAAGACGACCTCGGAATGGGAATCCGATAGTTTCGTTAGCTCCGTTAGGCAATTTTGGGGTCGAGAGCGTGTTCGAAATATAATTTGGAGGTCCCTAGCACATTTAGGCTTGAAATGCTGAAGTTTGAATTTTTGAAGTTTCCGGCCCGATAGTGAGTTTTTGATCCGAGAGTCAGTTTGGAATTCCGGAAGTTGCTGTAGCTTCGTCATGTCATTTTGGATGTGCGTGCAAAATTTTAGGTCATTCGGGCGAGGTTCGGATAGGTTTTGATCGAAAGTGTGTTTGGTTGGAATTTGAAGTTCTTAGGCTTGAATCTTGGCTTAATTCGTATTTTCGGCGTTGTTTTAGGCAGCTTAAGGATTGGTACAAGTTCGAATAATGTTATGGGGTATGTCTGTGGGTTTGGTTGAGGTCCTGGGGGCTTCGGGTGTGTTTCGGATGCTCAACGAAGCAATTTGAGGTTGAAGATTGCTGCAGAAAATTGCAGGTCAGTTTTCCTTCTACGCGTTCGCGTAGCTTTAGTCCTACCTCTCATCGTATTCGCATCCTCATCTATACTTTCGTGTAGAGTAATTCTGGAAGATGTCAAATTCCTTCATCGCGTTCGCAATTGGCGACCCGCGATCGCGTAGCTTCACCTGTTTCTTCACCGCATTCACGTCATGGTTGTCGCGTTTGCGTAGATCACCGAACCCAGGCCTTCGCATTCGCATCTGTCCCTTCGCGATCACGAAGGGCATTTATGATCCCTTAATAATTCCTTCTTCGCGAACGCGTGCTGACTTCCGCGTTCGCGATGCTTTAGACCCCTGGGCAGTATTTAATATTTCAAAAGCGAGGTTTTGCCATTTTTACCAAAACCCAAGGTTTGGAGCTCGGATTTGGGAGCAATTTCAAGGGTTTTTCAAAGGCAATCTCTGGGTAACGATTCTCTACTCTCCTATGACTAAAACCCATTAATCTAATCGCAAATTCACCCTTTAATTTCGTGTTTTTGAATGGAAAGTGGGTAAACTTCTTAGACCTAACTATGGGGTTTTGATGGGGCATTTGACCTCTGATTTGGGAGATTTTTATGTGGTTAGACTCGTGAGAGTACGAGGGTTCTGAAAAAGTAAAACTTATTCGATTCCGAGATGATGGCTGGAGGGGCATTTTGGTTATTTTACCTATTTTCGCGCCCCAGCTTTAATTCTAAAAGTGGAATCAGTTGTTTACAATATTATTTATGATTTGTAATTGAATTAAATAGATTTGGGCCATTTGGAGTCTGATACTCGTGGCAAGGTCATCGTCCCCTAGTTGATTTCGCACCGGTTCGAGGTAAGTGACTTGTCTAACCTTGTGCGGGGTACCTTTCCCCTTAGGATTGTTCTTGATATTTGAGTTCCTTGTATGTGAGGTGATGGGCGTGTACGAGCCGATTAATGAAAAATCCAGTTTTTGCTTTAGTTGTTAGTATTTAGTTTCCTTTCTTACTTGCCTTATCTTACTTGAAGCTTATTACTTGTGCCAGGCTAGGAAAACATGTTTAACTGACTTAACTGCCTAATTTCTTAAGTTGCTTAATTGAACTATGTGAAGAATGTTAGGCTAATTATATCTGCTGCTTTGTCTTTCGTACTTCATTCCCTTGGTTGGTTTCTGGCTGTGATTATTTGTTTAGTTTGGGACTACGGGTTTGATTCCCCGGGAGATCCCCCTGCACTTTTATTTTGGGACTATGGGACGGTATCCTGGGAGATCCCCCTGCACTTTTATTTTGGGACTACGGGACGGTATCCCGGGAGATCCCCCTGCACTTTTATTTTGGGACTACGGGACGGTATCCCGGGAGATCCCCTACACACTGATGATTTGTGATGACCCGACCTGTTGTCACGTGAGTTACCGCCCCGTTTCCCCCATATTATGTTGTTCTATGTTTCAATATCAGTATTTGAGTTGATCGGATAGAATTGATTTGGTTTTAGTTGGAAATGAGGCACATACTCTCTTAGAAGGGAGCTTGTTTTGGAAAAGTCAACTGGAAGTTGACTATGTGGTTAGAGGGCTCGGATGTGAATTCCGGTGCTTCGGTTAGCTTCGGGGGATGATTTGTGACTTAGGAGTGTGATCGGAACTGTTTTTGGAGTTTAGGCTTGAATTGGCGAAGTTTGAATTTTGGCGAATCCCGATTGATAGGCGAGATTTTGATCCGACGGTCGGAATGGAATTCTGAGAGTTTCAGTAGCTTCGTTAGGTGATTTTGGATATGTCTGCAAATTTTCAGGTCATTCGGACGTCGTTTGGTTGGGTTTTTGATCGAATGTGAGTTTCGGAAGTTTAAAGAAAACTTAGGCCTTGATTTGATGATATTTGAGGATTTTGATGTTAATGATAGTGTTTTTATGGTTCGAGCAAGTTTGGATAATGTTTTAAGTCATGTTGGTGCTTTTGGTTGAGGTCCCGGGGGCCTCGGGGTGATTTCGGAAGGCTATCGGGAGGTTTGGAGTTTCATAATTGCAGCAGAAAAATTGCAGACCATATTTGCGCTATGCGATCGCAGAGAGTGTCATGTGATCGCATAGAAGGAATTTTGAGGGGTGATTGGTTTTTATATGCGATCGCAATGTGTGTCATGCGATCGCACAGTGTAAATTTTGGCCGGAAATTTTGGTAGAAATTAACTATGCGATCGCGTGAGAGTGTGTGCGATCGCATAGAGTATTTTGGGATGTCATTGCGTTCGCGTAGAATTTGTTGCGTTCGCATAAGGTAATTCTGGGAGATTGATTTTGGTGCTATGCGATCACAATGGACTGTATGCGATCGCATAGAGTAAAGCACCTGGGCAGAAGGGTTTTTAATAATATTTCATCCGCGAGCCTATGTTATTTTCCTCCATTGTTGAGCGATTTTGGAGCTTGGGAGAGAGAATTGAAGAGGGATTCAAGGATAATCGATTGGAGGTAAGATTTTTGAACTTAAACCTCGTATTTATTGTGAAATCTACCTAGAAATTCAAGAGATTAAGCCTAAAATTGAAGAACTAGGGCTTGAGTTTTTGATGTTTCAAATTGGGATTTGATAGGTCATTTAAGCTCGGATTAGGGAGTTCTTAGTATGCACGGACTCGTAGCGAGACGAGGAATCCGGTAATATAAATTTTATAATTTTTCGAGAAGTGGGCCCGGGGCTCGGGTTTTGCTAGTTTCGAGGTTCTTGCTATAATTCGATAGTTTTCGATTGGGTATTGTCCCATTTGCATATTGTGATGTATTCGCTCTGTTTTTTGCTAGACTCGATGTGCGTGGAGGCCGATTTGAGGGGCAAAGCATCGCAGGCTTGAGATTTCGCTAGTTCGAGGTGAGTAATACTTGTGAATGATATCCTGAGGGTGTTTGAAACCCCAGATTTGCACATCATAGTGCTGTATTGTGGTGACTTGCATGCCAGGTATGAGCGTGGGGTAGAGCACCGTTGGGCATTGTGACTTGGTCCGTCCCGATTATTGATTTTACTGCGTGATTGACTGAAAACTACTTGATGCCATCATGATTTGGGCTGATCGCCATGTTTTGGGCTTCGTGCCGATTATTTGAATCCTTCAGGGATTGATATCACTGTTTTGTATTACATTGCATATTATTTGATCTCATCCAAGGTTCTAAATACTATTTTGCAAACTCAACCATTTTTCTAAGATTTGAAAACTTAAATGATATTTTACTGACGTTTTAAGCTGAGAACTACTATTTTACTATTGCCCAAGGGGCTTATGTGCATTGCTGGACTGAGCATGGATCGGGCTGCGCACCGCAAGAATGTTATGTGTGCATTTTTGGACTGAGATATGGGTCGGGCTGCACGCCGCAGCAGTATATACATATACATGCATGGATCGGACTGCATGTCGCAATAGTATATTATATGGATCAGACTGCACGCCGCAGTAGTATATTATATGGATTGGACAGCATGCCGCAGTATTATAGCGCTTGAGCTGTAGGACCCCCTCCGGAGTCTGTACGCNCTGAGAGGTTGATATTGAGCCCGAGGGGCAGATTTCTGATTATTCCCTACTTGTTGAAATTATTTTTGCAACTGTTGAAAAAGGCATATTTGCAAAAGAGAATTTTTAACTGAGCTTGAGATTTTCTAAAGGATTTTCTCGGTGTTACGGTTTTACTACTTTTTTTAAAGGGGTTTTACTGTCTGTTATAGCATTTTGGAGTGCTCATACGTATTTTCTTATCTCTCAGATATTATTCGCTCTTATTACCACTGAGTTGGAAGTACTCACTTTACTCCCTGCACCTCGCATGCAGTTGCAGGTACAGTTCACCCGGTAGCGGGTTAGTAGCGGATTGAAGTTATTGCTATCGTAGCTAAGCAGGATGACCGCTGGCGTTCGCGGCACCGAGATTCTTCTTCTTCTTGATTTCAGATTTTACTCTATGTATTATAGACTTTAAAATTGTAATAAAGACCCTCCTAGATGCTCGTGACTTGTGACACCCCGGTCGGGCTGAGTTAGGCTATAATATTGATAATTAATGTTCTTTAAGTTGCATTTTCCCATCTATTTATGTTTAGTAAGTGTTAAAGAAATGAATTGGGTTAGTTTGCTAGCCTTGTCTTCACGAGAGGCGCCATCACGACCGGGTATGGAGATTGGGTCGTGACAAGTTGATATCAGAGCCTAGGTTACTAGGTCTCACGAGTCATGATCAGGTTTAGTAGAGTCTCGCGGATCGGTACGGAGACGTCTGTATTTATCCTCGAGAGGCTGCAGAACCTTTAGGAAAACTTCACTTTCTTGGAATTCTTATCGTGCGTACTTGGTCCAGTTTGAGATAACTCTTGAAATTCCTTCCACACGTCTGTATGCGTACATGAGCGCTCAGTAGTATGTGCCTTGATGGCTTGTGATTCTCTGATCAAGGGGTGAGAGGTAATAATTGTGAGTATGTTGGGCCACTCTGGAGGACTTGAGGCCGGATCTTTGCCTATGGCTTGAGCACCGAGGTGCTAATTGTGTGAGCGAGTGTTTTGAACTTATATGTTCAGTATTGTCCCTATTAGCCGGAATGGCGGTTGGATATCCATGTGATGAGTATGTTAGTACCGTGAGGTGTATCTATGTGATCATGGTAGTGATGAAGAAGTCTGCAGGATAGTATATTGACTGTTAAGTGATTCGTTTCCTATTGTGCTTTAATGTGTAGTCCGAGTTATGGGCGCGAGAAGAATATTTTCATATCTCTTAGTTGAAAAGTAATGTACATTACATGTGGCGGTATGAGTTCAGACTCAGAAAGACTAATTGACTGTGTACCGTATATGATGGTGGAAGGTATGTTGAAATATTGAAGTGAGGCAAAGCAGGTGGGTTATCTCCTGCGGAGTGTTTTTGAGTGGTATGATCCTTAGGTGTATGTTAGAATATCTCATGTGTAATTGAAGGGTATGTGTTGAAATTTGAAAATTTGGGACGCTTAAGAAAGTGGACTCAGCTGATGTGGGAATGAATGCGAGGTTTGCAGAGAATGTCAGTGCTACATGATCTGTGTATTCACAAAACTTGTAAATGATTTGAGTTTGATCTCACTGTGGCATTGTGGCATCATTAGAGTAATAAAAAATGTTATGAGTTGTTAAGAGTGCCTTGATATATGGCTTCGAGCCAAGTTGGGGAGGTTGCTGTTGATCAGCTGATTGCACGGTTATGTGCTATGTTGGTTCCATTTCGAGGTATGTTGGCGGATCAGTTCGGGTTGCAGAAATTGAGCTGCGGATGGCACGTGTGAAGGAAAATTTTTACAAAGGTTATATGTTGCTTTCGTAAATGTGAGAAAATACTAGGATGTCTTGAGCTGTTGTTGATAAAGAATGCCCAGTGTATATAGAAGGAAGATGGTTGTTTATATCTGTATGAGATCATGTTCTGCGGTGTCAGAGTACTAATAAGGCACGAGTGGTTCCGTTTATTAAGGTAGGTAAATTACAGCTGTATAAGAGTGAATGACTCTCGAGAATGGTTTTATTGTGTTTGAGATTTTGCATGTAATAATCAGGTGTCTTACGGTTGTGTATGTGGACAGAGACTGTGTTTTCACTAGAAAAGATCAAGACTTGTGGTATTTTATGTTAATTATGGGATTCTATGTATCCGTATTTGGAAGGTAATGGTAACGAATTCAGATTCTCAGGAAGTTCTTCAAAGTAAAGCATTCTGGAATGTGGTATTTCTGGGACATGTTTGAGAGGGTATTCAGTGGCCTATGGGTCTTAGATAGTGTGGTCTTATGTGCGAGTCTTGTGTGGTAAACTTGGGTTGAGGTATTGTGGTGCTACAGCAAGGGAGAATATCAAATTAAAGATGAATCTGGAAGGAAATTGGATAAATGGAATAGCTTGATAATAAACCGAATTGGTATGGTAAGGATATGATTAATTCTTGTATGTGTTCGAGGTAATGATCCTTATAGGTATTGTGCAGCAAAGCTCTTGAGTGCTAGCAGTTTGCGTAGCTTGGTTTGGGTAGCAGGATTCAGTCCTGCAGTTTAGCTTGTGCAATGGAACTGGGAGAGAATTCTTGTTGAGTCTTTACCGTGATTTGGAGATGTATATATATTGTCTATGGGCATGCGAAGCATGGAAAGTGTAGAGATTTCTCCTCTAGATGGGATTGATGGAGAGTTCTTGACTAGAGGAATACAGAGATGTTGTGGTTAGAAAAAAAAAGGAGATGGAGTCCTCATGTTATCCTAGTGTGCTATGGTATACGCGGTATGTTGTGGAGAATTGAGATTTGCGGGTTCAAGGTTTCGGTTCAGCTCATAATGGAAAGTCATTAAATTCTTAAGCAGCACGGGCAACTGCAGGTGATTTAAGAATCGATCTTCTGATGATTAAGGAAAATGGTACTGCTATTCTAGTGATTTGATGGGGGTATATGTTCAGAAAAAAGGGGCAAGGTAATGTAAACTGATAATACTTTGGTGGTATTGCGATATTCTCTTGTTGGATCGACTGTTGATAATTGAGTTGTTGATGGCTCAGGGAAATTTTAGAATATCTCTCGTGAGATGAATGGATACTTGATGTGTGATATGTATTCATACGACGGAGTGTGGAATTAGGTATAGTGATTCATGTGTTATATTAGAGTTGGAGACTAGGAGTTCTCGTGATCCGACTATGCAGTAGTTGTAGATCGTGTGTATCGGCACCGTTTAGCGGTTAATGGGAATTGGAGGTCCGAGTGGAATTTTTCCTTGATTGGATGTTAGATTTTTGGTTATGATATTGGATTGTATACTGGTTGTCTCAGTGTTGGGTTATTCTAGATTTTGGTGCTGTGAGCTATGCCGGAAAATGCCACAGGTTGCGTGGCGAGGTGCATCGGATTATGTTCTAGCAGGGTAGTTTGTATTCCAAAGACCAGCGGACGGCTGGCAAGTATTGCTTTATTAATTGGGCCTTCGTGGCGGATGTCAGTGCAGAGGTTTCTACCATTGATTCAGTTACGGTATTGAGGGACTTTTTTTCGGATGCGTTTCTTGTGGCCGGGCATGAGACTATATGTGTTTATTATAATGAGAAAATTTGGCTCGATGTGCATCTCCTTTTGTGAGATATATGTGTGGGTCAGGTGGCACGCCGCCACGGGTATGTTATTTGGATCGGGTTGCACGCCGCAATAGTGTGATGTTGAGAATAGTTTTCTATATGTTACTTTGTATGCCTTACTTCCTGGTTTCTGATGAAAGTCCATATTGGGTGTTGCTTGGCAAATAGCGCATCGGTTGTGCCCTTTCAGGATTGAATAGTGTATACTACTTGCTTCACCGTGGGTGTGATAGATTGCTTGGTTTCAGACATCAATCTGTGCGTGGCTATCTGTTTTGAGCATGGTGACTTGAGGTGCTCCATGTGTAACAGTTTTGGATAGGATCGCGTGTTGTGGCAAGGCCACGTGAAGTTATGACCTTTCGAGGAGGATTCAGGTACTCTATTTTTATGATGTGAGACGGGGTCTCAGCTTTGTGTTGTAATGGTACTGTTGAGCTTGAGGTACAGCTCTTTCATTAAGTCGTTTTCATGATTTGAGTATGTTTGGACCGCCCATCATTTGGTGCGTGGATTATGCAAGTCGTGGCTTAGGCCTGTGATAAGGTGTTATATCACCAGAGTGGTGCGTTGAATTCGAGGTGATCGTTGGAGTCATTAATGGACACGATCGGATTTGATTTCAGCTTGTTGGAAGGATAATATCGAGGTTCGAGTTTATTCTGAATATTGACGTGAGGTTCTGATTTTGAGTATATCTCGGAAATCGGTTGTGGTATTAGTCAAAAAGGGAGTGGCTTCATGAGTGGTTGATCTGAGAAATGGTTACGGTTTGTTGTGGGTTTCATTATCATTGATAGGATACGAAGTGTTGGAATGGGGCTTTAGCTATTGAGAGGTTTCTATCGGTATATGGTTGTTGTGGCCAGCTGCTGTGAATAGAAGTTATCGTTTCGGGTGCTGGATTATGTGGTATATCATGTGGTTTCATTTGAGGATGCAAGTATGGGTTATTACAGCTGGTTCGGGACTATTCAAAGTATAGGTGCAAGGTTTGATCGTATTGATAGTTTCAGAAGTGAAAAAAAGTAGTTCTGTGAATTATGGGCTAGACTGGATTGGGGAAATTTCAGCTATATTGTGTTGTCGGACCTATGTGAGATAGGGTGACGTGGGATCACCCCGGGTGTATGCTTGGTAAGGTCATTCAGCTATTGGTTGCCTTCTAGGACAACTCTGGATACGCTCGAGGACGAGCGTTTGTTTAAGTTGGGGAGGATGTGATGACCCGGCCTGTTGTCACGTGAGTTACCGCCCCGTTTCCCCATATTATGTTGTTCTATGTTTCAATATCAGTATTTGAATTGATCGGATAGAATTGATTTGGTTTTAGTTGGAAATGAGGCACATACTCTCTTAGAAGGGAGCTTGTTTAGGAAAAGTCAACTGGAAGTTGACTATGTGGTTAGAGGGCTCGGATGTGAATTTTGGTGGTTCGGTTAGCTTCGGGGGATGATTTGTGACTTAGGAGTGTGATCGGAATTATTTTTGGAGGCTCGGTGTAGAATTAGGCTTGAATTGGCGAAGTTTGAATTTTGGCGAATCCCGGTTGATAGGCGATATTTGATCCGAGGGTCAGAATGGAATTCCGAGAGTTTCAGTAGCTTCGTTAGGTGATTTTGGATATGTCTGCAAATTTTTAGGTCATTCGGACGTCGTTTGGTTGGGTTTTTGATCGAATGTGAGTTTCGGAAGTTTAAAGAAAACTTAAGCCTTGATTTGATGATATTTGAGGATTTTGATGATAATGATAGTGTTTTTATGATTCGAGCAAGTTTGAATAAGGTAATA
>MU724083.1:36563-58782 GCA_026770625.1 Nicotiana glauca | reverse complement strand
ATATATATATATATATATATATATATATCAACTAAATACGAGGGTTGCGTCAAAGTACAAGTTTAACACGCACTCTATCCTTCCACGTTTGTTTCGTATGACATAAGTTTTTTTTGCAAACATAATTTATCTATTAAATACTTATAAATGCGAAAAAAACTAATTGAAATTTATTGATCTGTTTAACGTAATTACACAGACGTTTTTCAATTGAGGAAATATCAGAAACCGCTATTGTTTAGTGGTTATTAATTTCCTATAGCAGCCATATACATAATTACTTTTTATGCTACTATTCAGTTGTTACGATAGTATATTCGCTGTATTCATGTTGTTATATTCATGAATACATCGGGAAAAAGCACCTAAAAATCATGATAGTCTAGTTGTACGCGCATGTATTCACATGTATTCGCGCCATGTATTCATGAATACATCGGCAAAAAGCGCCTAAAATCAGGGCAGTCCAGCTGTACGTATATGTATTCACATGGATTCATGCTGCTGTATTTATGAATATAGCAGTAAAAAGCGCCTAAAATCAGGGCAGTCCAGCTGTACACGCATGTATTCACATGTATTTGCGCCATTTATTCATGAATATAGCAGCAAAAATAGCCTAAAATCAGGGTAGTTCAGCTGTACGCGCATGTATTCGCACCATGTATTCATGAATACAGTAACGACAATAACCTTAAAAATAGGTATGTTCAGCTGTCTAAGAGAGAGGAAAAACATAAATAGCGTATTCACATGTATTCGCCCATGACATTAATGTCATGGGCGGCTTTTCAGCCATGCCTCATGACCCCTTGGGCGCGCCCCGTGGCGTCCTAGCAAGCCTCCCAATGCCTAGCGCCACGGACGGCCCCGTAGTCTTGGCCGCCCAAAGTGACAAGCGTGCATTTGTCTCTGTCGTCCCACCGATATCCCTCATCAGCGCCCAGCCGCAGGCAGATGCCAACAATGCCGCGCGCGCCAATCGTGATGCCAAAGACGCTGCTACTAACAACGGACATGTTCCTGCCTTGTAGAAAACTAAATCCTTTTCATTGTAAATATATAGTAGTTTTATTTCATGTATTTCCCTTATGTTTCTCTAGCTTAGTCAAGTCTAGTCTTGTAGCTTTGGTTTATTATTTTTTTAAGCATTATTAGGGGGGATCAAGCAATCAAACTTTCTAGCAAGTAAACAATTTTCTGTACTAGTGTCTCTCCCCCTCGACACCGTGTTGCTTTCTATAATAACTTTCATTAATGCAATCAAGTTTTCTTTCATTCTCAATTCTCATTTATGTTCTCTCAATTGCTCTTAACATTGGTTTTCCCTGCGGTACTGACAATCTAGTCTAGCGTAGCAGTCCAGTTGTACGTGCATGTATTCATACTGCTGCATTTATGAATATAGCAGTAAAAAGCGCCTAAAATCGGGGCAGTCCAGTTGTACACGCATGTATTCACGTGTATTTGCACCATGTATTCATGAATATAGCAGCAAAAAGTGCTTAAAATCGGGGTAGTTAAGCTGTACGCGCATGTATTCACATGTATTCGCGCTACTGTATTCATGAATACAGTAGTGCCTAAAATCAGGGTAGTCCAGCTGTATGCACATGTATTCGCACCATGTATTCATGAATACAGTAACGGCAATCACCTTAAAAATAGGTATGTTCAGCGGTCTAAGAGAGAGGAAAAACATAAATAGTGTATTTCATGCCCCAATAGTAATATATACAATAAATACTTATTTTGCTATAAAAAATAAAAGGTAACTATAGAAAATAATATTTTAAAATAATTTTGGTTTAGAATAAATTGGTTATATACCTTTGCTACATGAGGTAAAATTCCTTTTTCAATTTGTAGTTGTTATTGTTAGTAATGAGTACACAAAACTCTATATTTGCTTTAAATCTTATCAGAAGGGCAATGATGAATTAACCCAATGGGTTAATGCAACGGTAACAATACTTAAAAAAAGGGCCAAAAACAAAATGATACGTATCCTTCACGAATAATTGAGTGGTAATTTCCATTATTGAGTGCAAAAAATTGCTAAGAAATTTATTTTTCATTTATTAATAATCCACCAAACTTTAATCATAATACAAGTCATCACTTCACAGCTAAGATTAAGAACCAAATAAACACCTAATGCCACTTTCTAACTTTATACTCTTTCCTTTCATTTTTGCTTTTTTTTCTTTCTATACATTCCACATTTTTCTTTTCCATACTGTACCAAGAAGATTACTTTAAGATAATCTTGTTTTGCTTTGTAATTTATACTTTAGTCGGAATATATCGACAACTCCTTAATTATACTTGTCAGTATATTTTATTTAGACACTAAAATTAAGGCATATTTAATTGAGTACATGAATACATGATAAAATGTTTCTATTTTACACTTTCACTCAAACTTTGAAAAATCTTTTGCAAGTGCTCTCAAGTGCCCATTACGTGAATAAATTAATCTCTTAAAATATGCCACATACTTTGATTATGCACATAAAATATAAGCATTTGCTATAACAAACAAAAATAAGGCATATCACTTAAAAGAACCCAATCAACTAAAAATAAAATCCTTGCTTCGATAAACAAAATACTTGCTCCGTTAAAAGAAGAAAACCAAGAGCTATTTTTTTCAAATTTTCCCAACAGATGTCTAATAAGAACATTTTATCATGTATTCAGGTGCTCGATTGAAAAAATTCTTAATTCAAGTGTCTAAATAAAATATACTAACAAGTTTAAGGGGTTGTCCTATTTTAAGTATCTACGTATGTATGCAACATCATGCATTCAACTAACTTAATCTAAAATATTGAAAATATTTTAGTTCATCAATCAACAAGAAATCAGACCCAAAAAAAAAAAATCAAAATGAGAATAAATAAAAAGACGGTTCTTATTTTTAGTTTTATTTACTTGCATATTTTTGTGAGAAGGGCGAACCATAATTAAAAAAGGAAAAGAAGCGGAAGCTAAAACACTTGGTGAAAAAATAATATTACCATTATTATATTATCAAGTTGAACCGTCTCTATTTATTAAAAATTCTCAAAAAACAAAAAAAGAGAGAATTTATTAGCAAATTAAAGAAATATAAAAGGATGAAAAAATACAAATAATTAAAGATAACGGTCAAGTTGAACCGTCTCTATTTATTGATCAAAAAAAGAAAAAAAAAGAGAATTTATTAGCAAATTAAAGAAATATAAAAGGATGAAAAAATACAAATAATTAAAGATAATGGTAATGTCAACATCATCATAAGACGATAATAATATCAAATACAACCATATTACAGCTTCATTCTCCTTCTTCTTCTCCGGAAAATTTTATTTTGTGTGTCCTACAAGTACACTAGTAAATTTGAGGTCCACAAATTTATAAGACAAAAGGAGCCTCATACAACTAGTTTCAGTTGTACGAAACATAAAATAAAACTTCTCTTCTTCTTCTATAAACTTTTTCAAAAGGAAACAAAACTCTCCCAAAAAAAAAAATGGTACCTCTAAATCCAAAAAACCATTTTTCTCTCTCTAAATTTCTCTCTTTCTCTCTCTTCATCTCCATCTTCACCATATCTCATTCTGATGATTTTTCATCTCTTTTAAACTTCAAATCCAAAGTTGACACTTCAAATTTTCTCATTTCTTGGTCCAAAAATAATGATCCTTGTTCTTCATGGCTAGGTGTTACGTGTCATCGCGTGACTGATCGAGTCATTAAACTTGTACTTAATCACTTAAATCTTACTGGTTCTATACATCCTTTAATTCATCTTACTCAAATTCGTCACTTAAGTTTACACCATAATTTTCTCACTTCATTTCCAAATTTCAATTCTTGGCCTAATCTCAAACATGTTTATTTGTCACATAACAAATTTTCTGGTGAATTCTCACTTGGGATTTATCGTTTATACCGTCTCCGGCGACTTGATTTGTCGTATAATAAATTTTCCGGCGAGATTCCGGTGACTGAGTTGAATCATTTGCCACATTTAATGACTTTACATCTTGAGTTTAATTCATTTAGTGGATCACTTGGTATGGATGAAACAAGACATGTTGCTTCGTTTAAGGATTTCAATGTTTCTGGCAACAACTTTAGTGGGAAAATTCCAAATTGGTTATCCAAATTTCCAGTAGCATCTTTTGCAGGTAATTCCTGAAACGAAGGTCTATCGAAAACAGTTTCTCTGTCTTCTTAAAGGTAGGGATAAGATCTGCATGAACACTATTTTTCCCAGATTCCACAAGTGAGATTACACTGAGTTTGTTGTTGTTGTTGTCGTCGTCTGCGAGTCAGGTCAAACTTGAACAGGTCAAAAACCAGTCAAATCAATAAACTGAGTTATGAACTAACCTATCTAAAGTTTGTTTCGGTCAAAATTGTTTGAGTCAAGATGAATAGAAAACGGATTATTTGCACTATATGACTTTTTTGGAGATTATTTTGGAGGCCACTATTTAGATTATGTGGAGCTAGGACTAACCTGTCTAAAGTTTGTTTCGGTCAAAATGATTTGAACTAAAATGAATAGAAAATGGATTATTTGCACTATATGGCTTTTTTGGAGGCCATTATTTAAATTTTGTCATTTTCAGTAGGGTAGGACTAATCTGTCTAAAGTTTGTTTGATCAAAATGTGTTGAGTTAAGATGAAAACAAAATGAATTATTAGCACTATATGATTTTTTTGGAGGCCATTATTTAAATTATGTCCCCGTTATTTCAATAGGCTAGTTGAAACTTAGTCAATTGGACTAAAAGGGACAAAATTTGAAGAGTGGCTTCAAAAAAGGCCGTATGGTGCAAATAATCTTGAAGTAATTAACGGTCATAACTCAACTCGTCCAATGTGATCTAATTTCCCCTCCTTCTCAATTTGGCTTTTTGAAAAATAATACTCCCTCCATTTCAATTTATGTGAACACATTTCCTTTTTAGTCCGTGCCAAAAAGAATGACCCCTTTCCTTATTTGGAAACAATTTACCTTTATGCAATAATTTATAACCACACAAAATAAAGGTGCCTCATTTTACACCATAAGATCAAAAATCTTCTCTCTTTTCTTAAACCCCGTGCCCAGTCAAATGAGTTCACATAAATTGAAACGGAGGGAGTAATATGAAAGCCAATGTAATTTTCTTAGAAATTAGCCAACTGGACTGATAAGGACATAATTTAAAGTGGCTCAGAAAAGGTCATACGATGCAAATAATCTTGAGATCACGGTCATAATCCAACCCCTCCAACATGACTCGATCTCTTCTTTTTTATTTTGTATTTGTAAAAGAAATGCGAAAACTAATGTATTTTTCTTACAGGAAACGTTCACCTCTGTGGATATCCGTTACGATCAATTTGCCCGAGTGAAACAGTGAATAGTAATTCAACTGTGATGACTACTGATCCCTCACAACTCAACTTTCCTAATCAAAAGAAGAAAAATCTAAGTGAAAACATGTTTCTTTTGATAGTTATAATTGATGCAGTGGGAGTTATGCTGACAGTTTTGGTAATAACATGGTGTTGTTATTACAGAAAAAAGAAGAAACAAGAAAAAGAAATTTACAATAAGGTCAAGAAATATCATGATAGTAGTAATAGTTCAAGTTTGTACCATTCATTTGAATATGGCCATATTTTAAAGGACAAAAAAGGTGATCAATTTGCAACAATGGTCTGTTTTGAAGGGTGCAAAGGATTTAGTAAAGTTGAGGATTTATTGAAGGCTTCAGCTGAGATGTTAGGAAAAGGGAGTGTTGGAACAAGTTATAAAGTGGCTATGGATTGTAAAGATGTTGTAGTGGTAAAAAGGGTGATTGAAAAGTTAAAGAAAATGAAGGATTTGGATGGATTTTTGAGATTAATTGGTGGTTTGAGACATCAAAATGTTGTGTCACTTAGAGCTTATTATTCTTCTAAAGAGGAGTTGCTTCTTGTCTATGATTTTCTACCCAATGGAAGTCTTCATAGTCTCTTACATGGTAATTTCTTTCATCTTTCTTTTTTAATTCCAAAGTTCAAATTATTTAGTTAATAATATAAAAAAAGTAGCTCGATGCACGAAGCATTTCGTATTTGCAGGGTTTGAAAAGGATCGCACTCTAAGGGGGTGTGACGTAGGCAGCCTACTTTGATACAAGCATCATTGGCTGATTCTACAACTTAAACCCGTGACCTATGGGTCATACAAAGACAATTTTACCATTGCTTTAAGGTTCCCATCAATGGTTAAAAATATAACAAAAGACAGATAGGATATAAGGTCCCCATCAATGGTTCGGAAAGGATCGCACTCTAAGGGGGTGTGACGTAGGCAGCCTACTTTGATACAAGCATCAGTGGCTGATTCTACAACTTGAACTCGTGACCTATGAGTCATACAAAGATAACTTTACCATTGCTCTAAGGTCCTCATCAATGGATAAAAATATAACAAAAGACAGATAGGATATAAACTAATTGGAGTTGAGAGTTAGTTATTTTTATTGTTGTAGTAGTTGTTATTACACTTAAATTAGGTCTAATATTTACGAGAAGTGTTTTTATTTTGATTAGAAACTTGTATATCTATGTGAGTTAAGTATGAAATTTAAAGAAAACCTTAGCTTTAGAATTCCCCTATCTCACCTTAACGCAAAGTAGTGTTTAATATTAGAATAAAATTACTAAATAAAATGGAATGGATATAAAGAATTCATAAAATTAATCCTGATTATTATGGGATTGCGACGTAATTGATTAATTGACTTAAAGTTTAACTAATATATATATATATTGTTAGTACAAATACTAAATAACCTTTTATAACTTGTTGTATGTCTTATTTTATTATAGTTTGTTATATTTATTATAGTGTATATATATATTTTTTTTTTACGTTATCTGTGCATAAAACTTAAACATACAGGAAATCATGGACCAGGAAGAACACCAATGGATTGGACAACAAGATTAAAATATGCATTAGGAGCAGCAAAAGGACTTGCTTTTTTGCATAGTTACAACAAAACCAAGATTTGCCATGGAAATTTCACATCATCAAACATACTAATTGATCATTTTGGCAATGCTTGTATTTCTGATATATGTCTCCATTTGCTCTTACAAATGCCAAATTCATCAAATAATGGATACAAAGCACCAGAATTATTAACTCAAAACAACATGAACACAAACCAAAATCCAAGAAAATTTTGTCAAAAATGTGATGTTTATAGCTTTGGGGTGGTTTTACTAGAGATTTTGACAGGGAAAATTGCAACAAGTGAAGGAGAAATAAGTTTGGCAAAATGGGTACAAAGAGTTGTGAATAAAGAATGGACTTGGGATGTATTTGATTTTGAACTTGCTAGGTATAAAGAAATGGAAGATGAAATGGTTGCACTATTAAAAGTGGCTATGGCTTGTTTGGTTTCATCTCCAAAAGATAGGCCAAAGATGATTGTGGTGGAGAAAATGATTGAAGATATCAGGAAAATGGAGAACAGATAGGGGCAAACTCATTATTCACCGAGTTTCAGACCTTGCGTCACTCGGTGATAGGCCAAAGATGATTATGATGGAGAAAATGATTGAAGATATCAGGAAAACGGAGAACAGATAGAGGGGATGATTCATTATTCTCCAAGTTTCAGACCTTGCGTCACTAACTCTCGGAGATTTCTCGGTTCTTTACTTCTAATTCTTCACCTTATGTTGATGAACTCTATTGATTTGATTCTTAATAATCAATTAGCCATGATGACTTTTTGTTTTCAAATTTTTTTCCTAAAAAATTGTTCTCATAAGATTTTTTGTGTAATTTGGTACAATTACTATACTATTTTTTATTTTTTATTTTTTTGGTTTTCTTGCATGTATTGTCCATTTCTTACAATTGTGTTTGTGAAAGAGAATGAAATAAAAAATTAATAGGATCACTAATTGTTTTCTTCTTATATGTAAACTATATTTGTCATTATTATTAGAGGCAGAGCAAGGGTTTGAACCTTATGGGTTTAGGATACAAAATATTTTAAAGTTATTGAGTTCAAAATTAATAATTTATACATATTCAATGAATTTCTTGAAACAAATACATGATTGAAACGGAAATTACTGGATTCGACCGAACCCGTATCTTCGACTCTGTATCCGCCCCTGATTATTATTGGACTGAAAGGAAGTTATTCTCACAATTTAATCAAAGATCCAACTCAAAAAATGAAAGAAATAATATAAGAATGTACAAACTCTTTACAAAAACAGAATTTTGTTATCCAACTAATTAAAAGGTGCCAAAAAAAGATGTTCAAAAACTTTTAATAGCAATGACTATTGAGCTAGTATTATTGTTTCTATTGCTAAGGGCTGTGGTGTAATGGTAAAGGTTCCTTTACTCTTAACCGAAATTTTCTTTGGCATAGAGCTTTAAAACCCTCGTAGTTAATTTTTTACAGCGCAAATCTATTCTAGTTGGACCAGTGAATTTCGAACACTAGATATTCAAACGATTTTGAGAAAAATTCCATTTTATCTTCTTTGAAGTAATCAATGAAATGCAGAGTCCATTTTCTAATTTGATCCAAAATGTTTGAAGCAAATATTTTTTTAGTTGGGATATGGTTGAGCCAGAGATAGAATTTGGTACCACATTTAACAGTTGTGGTACAGCTTGACAGCTTCTTGCAGTTTATGCATGAAAAATAGTATCATTCTTGCCTTAAAGATCATAAGCGAATTGAAAATTTATAAATATATACTGCGACAATATAATATAATTTTTAAATTTTCATGCACACATATTATATTTGTGTGTATCTACGTGTCGATGTGTTTGTAACTCAGTGAATACGATTATATCAAATCAATAGTCGAGACACGCGCATGCTAAAGGCCATATAATATTTACCTATAAAAGATTTTTGATGCTTTACTTTAGAGCACCATTGGAAACTTTACCTAAAAGAAATAAACACACTCTTGAACCACCTCCTTCGAATTTTAATATCATTTTTATTTTCTTTTGCTCAAATTTAACTAATTTTTGAAGCAACCTTAAATGTCAATTTAATTTCTTTTTAAATTTTAGAGCTGTATGAAATAATTTTCTAAAAAAAGGACAGTCTGGTGCACTAAGCTTCCGCCTGGGGAATGGTCACATTACAAGGGTCTACTGTACGCAGTCTTAACATGCATTTATGAAAGAGGTTGTTTCCATTCGAACCCGTAACCTCCCGATCACATGGCAGTAACTTTACCAGTTACGCCAAAACTCCCCTTTAGGAGCTGTTTCCACAAGGGTGTATTGTACGCCGTCTTACCCTGCATTCTGAAAGAGGTTGTTTTCATAATTTGAACATGTAACGTAACATCCTGATCATATGGCAACAACTTTACCACTCACGCCAAGGCTTCCCTTCAAGAGTTGTGTGATATACAAAAAATTGATTTTAATACCAATAATACACATTTATCAAAATAGTTTTATTTAACTCTTAAAAAACAAAAGTTTGGCACATCAGCTCCTTTTTTCGCAAAAAAAGAAACACAATATTAAACTAAATATTTGATCAACTGACTTATGCACACCTCAGTGACATGGCTTGAGAATATCATGTGGTAGTTCTTTTCTCAATAAATTTAACATAGTATTTTGAGTGGCCAGGAAAAAAAAAAAGGAAAACTATCAAACGTTAGGGTGGTACTATAAGTACTCCAATTCTTAGTTAAATATCATATTCGATCCGGAGAACGAAGTTATTTTTAGTAGGAAGCGCTTTACCTTCCAAAGTGTAATTTTTTGGTGTGAACCTAGACTAGTCGAGCTCCAAAACGGATACCAAATATTGGGTGTGCAACCAAATATGAAAAGCATTTGCACCATACAAAGAGAATTAATGCATACATTCTACATATGATGGCTTCATTATCATGATTTCATTTTCAGTCAGTCCGGATAATTAAGGCAAGAAAGACATGTACAAAGGACCTGTTTTGCAATGCCAGTTGCAGTTAAGGCCCATGATGGAGACTTGAGAAAATATAGGGGCCTTTCTATAGGAACAAATGTTTTTGACACAGCTCCACATACAACTTCCAAAATTCACGAGGGTCGATGGCACACAGTTCGAAGTTTGATAATAAATATGTCTGCATCTCTATTTTTTTTCATTTAAATATTAGGTATTTATCTGCGGCAGGATTCAAACTCATGACGCGTACCTAATCCTCATATAATGCGATGCTCTCTTACCGCTAGACCAAAACTCTAGTGGCCGTTGGTTGGACATGCATAGTTAGAAAATCTTAATAATATATACTCAGCTTAAGCTAGTACTCATTATTACATCGGAGTAACAAGTTGCAGTGATATAATATACGACTCACTTAAAATTTTGAATTCGACTTTGATCTACCGAAAAAAATCAAGGGTCACAATATAAAGGAGCCATTTTGTTTTAGCTAAAAGGTGTGAATGATGTGCCAAAAGGATCCCAGTGGCACACCGTTCGAAATTTTATGAATAATATGTCTGTCTCTTTATCTTTTTCCACTTAAATATTCGTTTTTGGTATGTTCAAACTTCTTACGTGGGCCTAATCCTCACATAACGTGTTGTTTTCTTACCACTAGACCAAAGCTCTAATGATCGTTGGGTGGACGTGAATAGTTAGATAATTTTAATAAAATATTCTCACTTTAAGCCGATACACATAATAGCATAAAGTAACGAATTGTGATGAAATAATATACAACTAACTTAAAATCTTGGATTCGACTTTGGTCTACCAAAAGGAAAGCAAGGGTCACAATATCAAGTTATTCTCACCTCTTTGCACAACTGTTGTCTTGCTGTTTCTTTACAAGGAGCCATTTTGTTTTAGTGAATGATGGCCAAAAGGGTCCCCAGTGACTCACTGACTATGACCTATTTGATAGGACTAAGATTCTTCTCTCAAAATACAAGTTTAACTAACATGGCTCAATGATGTCTAAAATAAGTACGGGCAGACGTCTCTATAACATCATCCATCTATAATAGTAGCCATTAACTATAACAACCAAGTTTTCTTAAAACCGAGCTTTTATTTTATATTATAATATATATCCTATATAACAACATTTCACTGTAGCATCTAAAGTATATCAGAACAAATGCCGCTGTTATAAATAGGTTTGACTATCGAAGGAAAGGGCACAATTTGTTATTGAAAATAAAGTAAAACGGAAAACCCTTTGGAGTTTTTGAAAAAAAAAAATGAATAAAAATAATGAAGTAGCTTTTAATGCGCCGATATAGCAATCAGAAATGGATTAATTTCTTACCGTCAGCGCCTAACATAAAATTTGATTGCTCAACAGCCGACCAAAGTGTTCTATACTTCTTCACAATCGTCTTTCGTATAGAAAGAAAGTAGAAACACAAAATGTAACATACTAAAAGTAAATTGTGAGTTTTCACCAAAGCAACAAAATAAAGATGCACTGTCAAACTGCAAGATGGTAACACCAGTAAGTAGACTGATATACTATTTTCATTTAAGTAGGAAGGGCAATGTAGTGAAGTGCAGACATGGAAAATAACCAGGTTCTTGCACTGTGAAATTTACAATATTCCCATGGGACTAGATATTCGAAGAAAATGGGCAAGAAAAGAAAGAAAACACCTAAAATCTAACAAGAAAGACAATGCCCGCAATGTGAGACGAGGACTTGAAATTGCGCGATGCACTTGAAAATACATGATCACCTGCCTTTAAACTGTTAAAAAACCTTTGACCTTAAACTCACCTATACATAGAATCCCTTCGCTAACAGCAGCTCGACAATGATTCCCAAAGGGTTGGAAGTCTTGCATGAAAATAATCAACTATATGCACCTTGAATTGATAAATAGTTTTACCAATGTTTTCAGAACTAAGGTCCTACTGGAGCAATGCCTTTGGTTTTGGCAGCGGCTGCAGCAGCAGCGGCCGCAGCTGCAGCTGCACTTGGACTCGAGGGAGGTCTTGAATTGGACTGTGATGTACTTTCAACTCTAACTAATAGTTGTTGTGGTTGCTGTGTTTGTTGAGAACTGACCTGGGCAATCAAGGCCTTGATCTGGCCTCCAGTTAATGTCTCCTGCTCAAGCAATGCATTAGCAAGCGCATGAAGCTCTTTACTGTGGGTAGTGAGAATCGTTTTCGCATTGTTGTAAGCCCTTTCGAGTAGTTCTTTTACTTCCTTCTCGATAAGAAGCCTAGTCTCAGTGCTCATACTCCTCCCGTTATCATCGTAGTTGTGGGTAACGAGCCCCACTTCTTTGCTCATACCAAACTTGGTGACCATGGCTCTCGCTAGCTTGGTAGCTTGCTTGAGATCATCAGATGGACCAGACGTTACTTCACTTTCCCCAAAAATGAGCTCTTCAGCAACTCGCCCACCCATAGTAACATCAAGCCGAGCAAGCATCTGTTTACGAGACATGGTAGTCTCGTCCTTTTCAGGCAATTGAGCAACCATACCAAGAGCCATGCCTCGTGGAACAATAGTTGCTTTGTGCACCGGAAGGGCCCCGTCTGTATGCATCGCTACAAGTGCATGGCCACCTTCGTGGTAGGCTGTGAGTTTTCTCGTCTCTTGGGATATAAAAGCCGATTTACGCTCACTTCCCATCATAATCTTGTCCTTGGCATGCTCTAGATCTGCCAAACTTACGGCTTTGGCACCATCCATTGCAGCCTTCACAGCAGCGATATTCACCAAGTTCGCAAGGTCAGCACCAGAAAATCCAGGAGTACCCCGAGCAATGATCATAAGGTCAACATCGTCCGCCTTCAGAATCTGCCAAACAGGATATTCTTTAGATGAGAAATTAGCAATGATAGACCAAACATGGAAAAAAGGAAGCTTAACATAGTGCAACATAGTAAATCATTTTTATTCTAGGACATGATAATAGAAAGAGAGTAGCAATTTACAATTAAAAAATAGCAACTAGATAAGAAATGATGAATCAATGACAAAGTAAAATATGCCAAGGCAAAAAGAAACAGGAGAAGATATCCCGTCACTGAATATTGGAGAAGATAACATTTATTGCATCTTAGAAAACTTCGAATAATCCATCATGCAGGGTAAATGAAAATATATCACCAATACACCAGGAAAGAGGATGTGACGTACAACAGGTTTATCATCTAAAACAATAAATGGGAAAAGAAAACAGGGGAAAGATTACCTTTGACATGTGAGATTCAAGAATCTGTTTCCGCCCTTCGACATCAGGATTTGGGACAACAATGTTGCGATCAAACCGTCCAGGTCTCACCAATGCCTTATCCAGTGACTCAGGAAAATTAGTGGCAGCAATCACAATGATACCATCATTTTGTCTGAAACCATCCAGCTCGACAAGCAACTGATTTAAAGTCATCCTCATATATTGTTGGTCCTTTGGGTTACGGCTTCCTCCAATAGCATCAATCTCATCAATGAATATAATGCATGGTGATCGTTTCTTAGCAGCGGCAAAAAGGTCTCTCACTCTCCGAGCTCCGACACCGACAAACATTTCTTCAAACTCGCTGCCACTGCATGAGAAAAAAGGAACCCCAGCTTCTCCAGCTATGGCCCTCGCCAACATGGTCTTACCAGTTCCAGGGGGACCAACAAGTAATACGCCTTTTGGGAGCTTGCCACCAAGACGAGTGAAACGCTGTACCCAAAAGTTCGCTGAAATGAGCAATTGCAAAATATTTACCTCAAACCCTTAAAACAAAGATCACCTCTCAAGTCCCAGCCAGAATCTATGTTGCTCGGACTCTCCAAAAATGTCTCCGGATTTGTGTCAGTATCCTCCAAAAGTAGTGCATTTTTGGGGGATCCGACACGGTTGCAGCACCATTTTGGAGAGTCTGCAACATAGGCTAGAATAAACAATAAAAAGCAGTGGGGAAATGTGAAGGGGGCATAGTGCAGATAATGAGACGTTGACACATTTGAGCCATATATAACCACATTTACTAATCATCAAAAATAAGAAAGTCATACACTACAAATTCTACTGTCCAAGATAAGTATCTTTGACCAGAAGTGGAAACCATAGGCAACAGTTTAAAAGATTTAGTATAATAGAAGGTAAGCAAAAGCACCAATAGCCACCAAAAGCCTTCTCGTGTACCCTTTCTCCTCTTTTACTACCTAAAGGGTATCTATTGCTCGATGAAGACTGAAAGCAGCTGATTCCACTTGAATGTTATAACAATGGTGTAGCTACTTTGAACTTAGGGAGGTCAAAACCTAAATTCCCGTTTTTTTTCTGGTTTTAAGCAGAATTTTCATGAAAAGCTAAAGAAAATACAGAATTAAACAAAAAAAGTTTACAGCTAATGACATCCATTTAAGCTCTCGTGTACCTCAGCTCGTGGCAGTCCATATTAGATTAAACTCACAAGTAAACACCATGTTTTTTTGTATTCTTAATTCTTTGTTTTTTTTTAATAAGCATCACGTTGGAATAGAAATTCTAGAGTATCCTAAGTAAACTTGTAGGTAAGTAATGGTTGGCTGTTCGGAAACATGTTGTTTCCATGTACTTTTCAATCACGTTTATGATATACTATTCACCAAATGGACATGCAAATAAGTGACCATTAAATGATTTGACAAAACAATTTAGGCTTTACTTTGATCTGTGTTTAGGCACCATTATAGCATAAACTAAAACTTTCGACACTTAACCTAATCAGAGTTCAACAGCTGAATTAACTGAATGATCATGACCTACTTATGAGCACAAGGCGAGTAACCTTATAATCCTCTAACTTCTCCTTCTATCCATAATATCTTCGCCCCAACAGAACGTACTGTAGATATAATTAACAACTGATGAAATGTGTTCTCACACACACATTTCTATCCTTGGGATATTTTCAGATGGGTGTTGAAAGAGGGCTAGCGAGAACACTGTCGTAAATGATGAACTCCAGTCCTGCATTTCTAGTATATTATTGAACGGAACAGCAAAGAACAAAAATCATGATTCATCACTGTGTTTTTTTTGTTTACTTACCTGGATTAATGACACAAATATCAATAGGACTTTATTTTGCAGATGAAGTGATTGAACTGCTTGTGGTTACTGAAAAAACCACCCAGATTAACTCACCTTAGGATCTCGGAGATAGTGAACAATTTCTTCCAGCTCAGATTTTGCCTCATCAACACCCTTCACATCGGAAAATTTTGTATTGGTTTCCATACTCGGCTGCACTTCCTCATTTAAACCAAGTCCTGATTCAGAAAATGGAATAAGAAAAAGACAGTAGTAGAATGCATCTGAATAAAGTTTCAAAAGCCAAACAAAAATGGGATAATCACATTTTTGGCCCGCCTTAAGAAATAATAGCCGGAAAATGTATGTTTTTGGATATTAAGTACAAATATACATATAATATACATAATCAGTGTATATGTTTTGAATATTTGGGCTAGAGCCTGTAATTATTTTCGGCCGACGGGACAAAAATGAAAAAGTCCAACAAAAATTGCAGAACTCCTATACCTTTGCTTATTCCTCTATCTTCAATGAGAGCACCAATTCCTGAAATCAAGAGAAAGGCCACAGCCAGAGACCGGAATGTACGCCATAACTGTTCTTTGAAGTTACCTCCTTCAACAGCCACCATATGTATAGGAGTATTACGAGTACCAAGAACACCATCCTTTGTTGCTTTCCCAACATTCCTAAAAGCAGATAGAGCCCCTAAATTTTCTTCCTCCACATGAGAACTAGTAGAACCAGAAATCCCTGAAAACAGCTCTCGTAAGCACTATTGGTATCCATGCTAAACTAATTAAAAAGACAGAAACCCTCATCAGCAAGTACTAAATGTTCAATATTTAGCGTAATCTATTATCAACGGCGAGCCAACCAAACAATACAAGGTAACAAGAGACATTCTAATTATTACTACCTCTCTGCAAAGTCCGGAGCAGCTCACTTTCATCAAGTTTGTCGGCCTTTACCAGTGCCTTAACATACGCCGACACTGCTCCTGGATTAGAAAGCAATGAAGGTTGGCTTTCAAACAACCTTATGACTGCCTCTTGGTCATTTCTATGATATGCAGCATTACTACTATCATTTGTTTCACGTGCTCTGCGGCCTAGACTGCCCACATAACTAGACTGAAACCTTTGTTTGATATTTGCAACTCCATGCACTGCACACAAAAAAGAGACAAGTTGGAAAAAGAACATAAGGTTGCTGGCTCAATCAAAAGATGACTGAAGTTGCTTCCAAATTTGAAGTTACCAATTGTAATTTCATGTACAAATACTGTCATTGGAGGTTTACTAGCTCATTTCCATGAAGTATGCTACTTAGAAAACTGTTTCTAAAATGCATTACTAACTTTTTTTAAGGATGCATTCACTAATTGTGGTCCAACTTGTGAGCACCTCGTCTATTGCACCGGAATACCTGCTACTGCCTACCAGCACAGGTATAAAGTAACTCTGCCCACTAAGGCCTAGGCAAATGGGAAGAATTCTACCTAGTGCTTTTTGTCTCATCTAGGATTTGAACCTGAAACCTCATGGTTCTCCCAACTTCATTAACTACCAGGCCACACCCTTGGGAGCGGATGCATTCACTAACTTATCAGTTGATGTTAGTCATTGGCGTTAAAGATAGACGTGGAAGCATATGGCCAAAAAATGTACTAAACTCAGGAGGTTAGCTAGCTCATTTCCATGAAGTTTGCTCCTGGAGAAATTGCTTATGAATTTGCAATCACTAACTTATAAGCTGATAATATGTTAATTTATTAGCGTCTAACATTCACAAGACTTGGAGGTTTATGACAGAAAAGGATAGCACTGAACTGAATAGGTTTGCTTGCTCTTTCCGTGAAGCATACTAAAGAAAAAGGTTGCATTTGAGTTGAGAGGTTGCATGTTCATTTACAAAAGATGGTAAAATGGTCTCCAACATTCTCTTGCAAAGCACAAGAAAACTGTTTAAACCAAATTATTTGCAAAAACAATAAACTACAGGGAGAAAATCAACAGTATTAAACTACCTATAATCAAAATTTACACCACTTTGATAACATGTCTAGCATTAAAATACAAAAACAGTTTTTTTGTTAGTGACATGCAAAGGTAGGCAGACATAGAGAGATTTACAAGAAAATCTCAAATGTTCAATTATTTTCTACTAGTGTGCAAATCTAATCTAGCAAGACTTATTTTATAAAAGCAGTTCCGAAAGGTTGACATAATAATCTTATTTCGACGTCTAGAGAGTTTTTCTTCCACTTGCTTTGGTACATTATTCATGTCACACCCACCTCATTCTTTAACTTACTGAACCTTGTTTTCTAGATCGTCATCTGTGTCTAGCTACCAGTAAATAATCAACCAGTAAAGTGATTAGAATATATCACAAAATTTAAGGTATGGCCATTGTTCAATTTAAAGAACACAACAGCTGAACTTTTTAGAGGACCATGAATAACATGCGGAAAGATAGGATAAATTACATGGGAAAAAAATTCCATGTCATCAACCATATGATATGATATCTATTTAGAGAGAAACAAAGAAACTGTACTCCATGAGTGCCAAAAACGCAGAGCATACCGTCACTTCCTATGATCCTTCTAGAAGTAAGATACGTTCTATTGAACAAAGAGCTTAGCTGCCTCAGTTGAGATTGATGCCTCTCAACCTATAAAACAAAAGAAGGAACTATTATAGACATAAGAGGAGAGAAAATAGGGAAATAAAACCATCATAAAACACGCAGCGTAAGATGACGAACACTGCCAAACTAAATACAACCAATCTAAAAAAAGGCAGCTGGGAATTTTTTTTTTTCCGAAGAACACGAATATTTCACCTTAGAACAAAAGATACTGGTAGAAACACGTAATGAGCTAGATGAGATACAATCAATCAACTACACCTCAATCCCAAATTAGTCGGGGTTGGTTAAATGAAACATCTTTATCCATTAAGCTCTATCAACTCCATCTCATTCCAATACTAAATAATGCGTCTTCCAAGTCAAGTTAGTGATTATCAAAGATTAGAGGTTCTCAAAATTTCACACTTATCCATGCACGGACATACAAAACTCCAACCACAATAAAAAGATTTACTGCAAGCACCAAACCAGAGCTAAATACTTTGAAATTCCAATATTTTAATAGAAAAGAAATAGCAGAATAGGTTAGTAGATTCTTGTACCTGTCCCAGCTTGTCATCCCGGTCCCTGTATTCTATAATTTGTTAAGTGAACACTTGTGCTTTTTTGAAACTCTATGTATTAAACCCTTTTTTGAAGAGGTCAGTACGCGTGCAGCACAATTGCCTCCAGAGGTCAGTATGCGTGCAACACAATTGCCTCCACGTAGGATTCCATGTCATTATTTAGTGCCACATATGAAATAATATGTTAAAAATTAAATTAAAACCCCCCAAATCCTATTTCCCTCATTTTACACAGATTGTTTCTCTTTCATCGTCTTCTCCGCTCTATCTCTCCTTCGTCTTCTTTCATTGAATTTCCGGTCATCGTTTTTTGCGCTTCTTCTGTCATTTTGTGGTAAATATTGTCATCTCTTCCTAACTCATTTTTCTTATCTCTTTTTTTTAATTTCGTTTTTGGCTCGTTTATCAGTTAATGGCTAGGTTAGGTCGCTAATTAATGCTCTTGAGTATGTCTGAATATCTTTTTTTGTTTTGTTTGCTTACTGGTTCGTATATATATAAGCTTTCATGTCCCCTTTATTTACTTTAGGTTGCAAGTTTGAAACTTTTGAATCCCCTTGTTAAAATTCTTGATTCAACTATTGCAATCAATCAAAAACACCTCAATTCTAGGCTAGTTCAGGTCAACTATATGAGTCATCATAAACACTTATCCACGTGGCACGGACTTATAATCTAACCAGAATACATAATTTTAGAGCAAACACCAAAGCAAATTTAAAACATAGCAGGAAAAACTAAACCTTAATCCTAACTAGTTGGTATTGCCTATAAGTTAAATAAGATATAGACTTAAACACATAAATACAAAATAAAACAGAAAACGCTCTTCAGTTTCATAACCATTATTATAACAAGAAAAAAGAGATAAAGCAGCTATAATCGAGGCTGGAACCAAAAAAATAACATTTTGAACTCAAGCGACCAAAATAGGTGATAAAAAATGGATGAACAATTTTATATGTAGCGCATAAAACATATGCGCTATACGTTAATGGGGTAACTGTACACTTAACAGATTTGGTGTTCTTTGAACGGTGGGAATGACTAGAGTTAAACAATTAGAATGAGTCTACTAATTGTCACTTAAGCTACACACACATATATATCATTGAATGCTTATTAGTATCGAAAACTAGTACTCCTAGTGTTGTATGATATTTTAGACTAAGGTTCATTTGATTCACGTAATAATTATACATAGGTTGATTATACTTTACATGATAATGTGAAGATTATTATATAGTAAATAACATTGTTATACGATAATTTTTACTTTTAGGGAATTTTGCTTTTAGTTATTCGTGTTCATGTAGTGCTAACATATGTACTCTTATTCTGTATTCTATTTCACATAACTAATACGCAAATTCTCGCATAACTTATAGAAATATTCACAAATGCAAAATTTAATAAAGCCAACCAGATGTTGTATTGAAACACACGGCCTTTTATACTATCATCAAATATTGTATAACTTATATAAATATTTTATGTTGGAATTAATTTGTTAATACGATAAATCAAACAACCCCGTATTGTTTAAAGAATTTTGAATCAGTCTATCAAAGACATATACCTCTTTGAACTAACAAAGGGGTCTGATTTTCGTATTGGGGAAGTGCATAACAAATCGGAATTTAAAGCTTCTAAGTAAAAACAGTTTAACTTTGTGAGCTTTGGGAGCGTGACTGGCTTTAGATTTTAAGTGGATATGATAGAAAAGAAGTCATGCGCTATACATTAACGGGGTAATTGATCCATTTATTTCATGCGCTATATATAAAATTGTTCACCTTTTTTTAACACATATTTTGGTCGTTTGAGTTCAAAATATTATTACTTTGGTTCTGGACTCGTTATAGTCTCAGTAAAACATTATACTTGGAAAACAGTAGCATAATACTAAACCAATCCTATTAAGAAACCAAAAAGATAAAAACCCAAGTTAGGACCGAGCTAATTACTCTGAAATTTTTAATACAACAACAACAACAACAAAAAACCCAGTGTAACCCCATAAGTGGAGCCTGATGAGGGTAGTGTGTAGGCAGACCTTACCCCTACCTTATAAAGGTAGAAAGGTTGTTTCCGATAGAACCTCGGCTCAGGGAACAACGAAGATAAGATAAAGCAGTCAAGTAGCAAACAATGGTAACAACAATGTAATATGGAAACGAGCACGAATGACACAGCACATAATGATAAAGACACACGACAAGATACAACAACAACAACAACCCAGTATAATCCCACTTAGTGGGGTTTGGGGAGGATAGTGTGTACGCAGACCCTACCCCTGCCCTAGGGTAGAGAGGCTGTTTCCAAATAGACCTTCGGCATCCTTCCCACCAAGAACTTTCCACCTTGCTCTTGGGGAGACTCGAACACATGATAAGATAATACAAAAATAATCCTAACACCACTGGCAAGCCTATGAGGAACACACTACTATCAGTCAACCTACAACCCTAATCCTCTATCTCCACACCTCGGTAGGCTGAAGCAGCCACATGTCCTACCTTGTGAAATTTTCAATAATTTAACAAAAAAAAAAAAAAAGAAGATTCAATCTTTGAAATAAAAACCCATAAAACTAACAGTATTAGGGTTTCTCTGACAGTAGCATAGCACTAAAATAATCCTAAGAAACGTAAAAGAGAAGACCCGAGTTTGGACAAGCTAAACACTCTAAAATTTCCAATAGTTTAATTGGAAAGAACAAAAAGATTCATTCTCTGACATAATCGTACGGAACAAAAAAAAAAAGATAAACCCCAAGTTAGGAGCAAGCTAATTACTCTAAAATTTCCACTAATTTCATAAGAAAATTTATAAATATCCAATCTTTGAAATAAAAACACATAAAAATACAAAAATTAGGGCTTCTCTGACCTAATAGACTGAATTATCAAACCATCAATCAATCAATAAACCAAACAAAAATGAAATTAAAAAAATCAGGAAATTGAAAAAAAAAATAAGGTTTGAATTAAAAAGTAACCTGGGTTAGAAGGCGCATTAAAGCCATCTCCTTTTCTCAAAAGAAAGATTGAAATATTTCTTCAATCTTCAGAATTTCTTCCTCTTGTTCCCTATGTAGTTTTCTTGATGCTTTGTGTCGATTTTTAAATGGAGAAGGAGAAAAAGTGGAGCAAGATGGATATTTTGTTTTTGTTTTTCCAGAGGAAATATAAATATTTGGCTATTTACTACAAATAAATAAATAAATGGACCATTCTATTTTGGGCAGGGGTGTTCGTGGTTTGGTTTGGTCGGTTTTTGATTAAAACCAAAACCAAACCAAATTAATCGATTTTTAAAATTTTAAAATCAAAATCAAACCAAATTAAATACAAACTATCGGTTTGATTGTTGTTGGTTTAGTTCGATTTTTCGGTTCTTAGTAAGCTAATGATAAGTCGATAATATTAAAACAACGCTAGACAACAATCCGAAAATAATTTACCAAATTTATGCTTTTTATATATTTTTTTGAGAACTGAAAATTTATTTACATGTTTATATAAAAAGAATGAATAAAAAACAAATTAAAAGTTTGCTTTCTCAAGCTTTAGCCATTGTTATCTCTCAATTTGAATGTGTTTTCTTTACTCTTGTGGTGGTTTTTTTTTTAACTCTTCTTTTAGGCAAAAGTATGTGCGGAGGGTTAGAGAATTAGAGTCTATTAATGAAAAGAAAATTGGTCGAATCCTATTGTTTTGGGTATGGGCAATCTTTTAGGATATAACAGGATAAACCAAAATTCAAAATAACAATTAAAATTATTAACAAAAAGATATTATATTGTATATAAATAATTATTAAATTTTGTATATAATTAATCGGTTTGGTTCGGTTTATTTTTCGGTTTTTTAAACTAGAACCAAAACCAAACCAAATATTATCGGTTTTTAAAATTTAAAACCAAAACCAATCCAA
>MU724083.1:6632-35414 GCA_026770625.1 Nicotiana glauca | reverse complement strand
TATATATATATATATATATATATATATATATATATATATATATATATATATATATATATATATGACACTTGACATATAAAATACAGTATACATTAAAAATACCTCTTAAGAAAAGATAGCACTTCACAAATAAATCTACAAAAATTATACACATAAATATATATATTTTGAATTAAAGTAATACCTGATATACAGAGTATAAAAGATGTATAAATCAATACATCTTGATTTGGGTGGCATTGAGATATGCAACAGCTTTTCAAAATATGGAGTGAAGAAGATGAATGTTGTAAAGGAAAAATGAAGATGGACAAAAAAAAAATACTTCCCGTGATTAGTGAGTGAGTTAACTTATTAGATGTTGAGATTAATTTTTATAATGTGCCATTAATGGGAAAAAAGGTGCTCTTTTTGGAATAAACAATAAATGGTGCTATTTTTATAAATAATAGTTAAAAAAGGATCAAGCATGTAAAAAAACCTTTATTTAAATGGCACATACATCATTGAAATATGTGTATGATTAACATGAAATTTGAAGGGAAAAAATACGAGATCATGAATAATGAGCGTATTCGACCAATTTGACAGTTGACAAGTGATTAGATATCGTCTGAACATGCAAAGTTGAACATTTATTTTTAGTTATAATGGATACAAATTATATAGTGTGTCATGAAATTAATTTGATTTTATGAGATACAAAATACTGTATATGATATGTAACAAAAGTAAGCTAAATAGAGACAGTTGCAGCGGCAAAAATAAAATTTTTATGGGTTCTTCAAATACACAAAAAACACTAAATAGAAAACAAATTATATGAACTAGAACAACAACATTGCCCTTAACTCACTCGGATGAAACTCCTAATTGTTTGTACCTGTCTACACCAATTTTTTTTCCTGTACCTTGTCAGCTTGTTGTATTTCATATTCCAAAGTGGTTAATTTGATGTTGAAGCACATCAAACAATCAAATGCATGCAACAAAATCGAGATAAGAAAGAAAAAAAACAAAGAAAAAAATTGAAAATGTCATTGAAAAACTAATTATGAGAATGAATAAGCCCCCATGAATGAAGGATTTATAGTAACGGTGTCTAATAGGCCCGGTTTAACCATAATCGGACCGGCCCAGATTGGTTAAATTCAGAACCGGCCCGGATAGGTACAAGGGGGAAAGATGGGGCTGGGTTAATGGGGAAAGGGGTTGTTCCATTTATGTTGGGGCTACCGATTAACCGGCTCGGTCAAACCCGGTCAACGATTTTTACTGTAGAACCGGTTAACTGGCCTGGACCGGCCCGGACCGGCCCAGACCGATATAACGGCTACTTAATTTTTTTTTTATTTGTAGTGGGGCCTTTTTCTGACCGTTGGCAATGGTCTTTTGGCCTTGGAGTCGTTGCCCAACGACATATTTGCACAATAACCCATTTTGGAGCTTTTTTAATGTGATGACCCAAAATATCATCACTTTCTATTAAATTAAATTATGTATTTCTGAGGCCTTAAAAAGTTTATTTAGAGTCACCTCGATTTATGTGCATAGTCCGGGCGCGTAGCCGGAAAGCTTAAATGTGAAAATCTGTAAAAAAATGATAAAATTTGGCTATAAAATGAGTTAATTTGACTTCGATCAATATTTTGGGTAAACGAATCCGGATCCATAATTTGATGGTCCCGGAGGCTCCGTAGGAAAATATGGGACTTGAGCGTATGTCCGGAATTGAATTTCGAGGTCCGGAGCCCGAGAAATGAATTTTTAAAGAAAATTATTTTCTAAAATTGTTTAAAGAAATTTGAAATGAAATTTGATTAGAACATGATGTTATCGGGCCCGTATTTTGGTTCCGGCGCCCGGTGCAGGTCTTATATATGATTTAAAACGATCTTGTGAAATTTGGTGAAAAACGGATGTCAATTGACATGATTCGGACCTAATTTGCAAAAGTTGAGGTTTAAGAAGTTTTGAAATATTTCATTAATTTTGAGGTTTAATTCGTTGTTAATAATGTTATTTTGGTGATTTGATAGCACGGATAAGTTCATATGATGTTATTGATTTAGTACGTGTGTTTGGTTAGGAACCCCGAGGGCTCGGATGCGTTTCGGAAGGTTTCAGACTTAGGAAAAGTTGCAGGTTTTTTAGTTGTTGGTATTCTGGTATGCCCTTCTTCGCATTCGCGGGAAGGCCCTCGCGAACGCGATGTGTTAAATTTTGCTGAAGGAAATTTCTTCTACGCAAACGCGTATCCCAGGTCACGAACACGATCCTAGCCACGCGAACGCGAAGGCTAATTGAGCCTGGGCAGGGGGTGGGGCATTTGTCCTACGCGAACGCGACCCATTGGATGCGAACGCGAGGGCTCGAGGAGTTTCTTCTCCGCGAACGCGAGCCTGCTTACGTGAACGCAAAGGTCTACATGCTTGACTCATCGCGAACGCGGTGAGTCTGTCGCGGACGCGTAGAGTAATTTCGCCCAGTTATTTTTAAGTCTCAAAAACAGAACCACTTATGGGATTTTTATAAAATTTCACAAACTTCATCTTCTTCACACCTCTTGGGCAATTTTTGAAGAACTTTTTCACCATAACCTCTTGGGTAAGTAATCTTTAACTTGTTTCTTTCATTTTTGTCAAAACCCACTAGATTTCTAGGCCTAAAACATAAGATTAAGGGTAGAAAATTAGGGATTTGGGTAGAGTTAGGAATTTTTGATTAATTGTGATTTAGACCTCGTTTTGGGGTCGAATTCTGGAACTAATTATATATTCGGGCTCGGGGGTAAATGGGTGATCGGGATTTGGTTCGAACCTCGTATTTTGACTAAGTGGGTCCGGGTCGATTTTTAAATTTTTGGGAAGAATGATTAGAAAGCTATAATTAAGCATTAGAATTTGATTGTTTAGCATTTATTGATGTTATTAAGTCAATTATGTATAGATACGATTGATTTGGAGCCAAATTTGAAAGGAAAAGCACTGTTTGAGGCTTGAGTTGGCCGTGGAAGTTCGAGGTAAGTATTTGGTCTAACCTTAGCTTGAGAGATTAGGAGTTGTGTCATATTTGCTATTTGCTTCTTGCTGAGTATGATGTATAGGCATGATGACGAGTATCTATATGTTGGTGTTGATCATGACCGTGAGTCTTAAATTGATACTTGTTATATTCTTAAATGATACTACAGATGCTTTAGTTGGTGAATTCTTGACATTGAGCAAAGACTTAGTTGATTTTCGTGGAATTTACTTATTATTGAGTAATGGTGATAACTGAGATGAGTAGGAGTTGAGTTAAGATTGTTTATAGCTAATTCTCCCTTGCCGGGACGTATATACTTGTACTGTTGAATTCCCTTGCCGGGATAGTGTAGTTTATTGTTGATCCCTTGCCGGGATGGTTATTATGATTATTGTTGACTGTATATTTAGATCGGGTTGCGTGCCGCAACATTTTTATTATATATATGGATCAGGTTGCACGCCGCAACATTATTATATATGGATCGGGTTGCACGCCGCAACAATGTTATGTTGGATCGGGTTGCACACCTGTCACACCTCCTTTTTTACACACCTACCCCGAAGGATAAATGTATAATGGAGTTTTTCCATTTAAAGTGACATTATTCGAAATGGGATTATTTATTCAATTTTTAGAGTCGCCACTTGGGATAGGATTGGCTTTTGGTATCCCAAGTCACCGGTTTATCTTGAATCCCAAATCGAGGAAAATTTTGACTTCCCAGTTGGAGTCCGCGAACTAGAAATTCTGTGTAAGGAATTCTGTTGACCCGAGGGAAGGTGTTAGGCACCCCTGGATCCCGTGGTTCTAGCACGGTCGCTTAAATTATTATAAATGGCTAAATATCTGATTTTTTATACATGTTCCAACATATATTGCAATTTTATCATTATTTACCGCTTTTAACTATTTTTACGAAAGTGAACGTCGTTTAAAAATGTGTTTTCAGATCACGTCACATGAAATGCACCCGGATCCTCGACACATTCTTATTCGACATTTTGGGATTTGAATTTGGGTCGCATGAAATGCACACCCGTATTTAGGAAGGTAAGATAATTAAAATTCGCGCCTAAAGCAACTAACGCGTTGTTAACTTTGCGAAGGGCCATGAAATTCGCTAAACGACACGCTCCGAATGCTAAGTATTTTCAATTAAGCAATTACTGAGGGCCCTGCAATTTGTATATTTTGTTTGGCGAGGCTCGTATCATTTTATTATTTAAAGGCCAACTAAAGTGAGCTATAGTTTTCTATTTAGTAGTCTCTAAAATAAACGGAAAGACCCTAATTAGTTAGCATGCTCATGTATCATCATTTCAATTAATGAGTCAAGGGAAAATAAGCTCTCAAATCATTGGGCCTTTGGACCTTGGGCCTCAGAACTGGTCTAGCCCCACTCGCAAAAGAATTGCCCGAATATGAATCTAACACAAACCAACCTGGGCTTCTGACATTATCTCAAAGGTGGTCAGCGGCCTAGTGTAAAATTTCCTCACAATTGGGCTTTAACATGACTTCCATTCACGCAAGACTCCCCCAGTTTACAATCAAAGCATCTATTCATAAACAAATGGGTTTGTATTGACATAACAAGACCAAACTCTGGTTTTTACACGAACAGGTAACACTGGAGATTTGGGCTTCTTATTTTATAGTACGGACCTATCCTTTTACATTTCATTTCAGCAAAGATTGAGACAAACAAAAGCAATCTATATGTGATTTTTACCCTTTAAACAGACCCTACGATTTAATCAAATGGATTCGAAGTTAGGCTGTGCAACACAGCATCATTTTAGCCTGGCGTTAAGTCACAGAATTAAAATACAATGTTTATGCTTGATCAAGTGCTAATCCACTTATACTAACACGAATCTCAAACTTGTCATCAGCATAAATCCAAATTCAGAAGCCAGAAGGAAGTAATCAGTTCAAGTTCGAGTTAACAAAAGTTAGTCACAATAAAGAAAAAACAAGAAAAAGAAAAAAAAAGGCAAGAAATTAATCCAAATGCAGAAGTGGATAAATACTCAAGACATGGCTGAAGTCACAAGCTCTGCAGGTCTCGTCTTGATTTAAAAAAAAAGCTGAAAAAGATTGAACCAACACCTGCAGCTAACAAGTATCAAAGTTTAAATCCAAAGTCTGCATGAAGCACCATTCAAGACTCGAGATCAAGCTTCAGAAGACTCATAGATAGGAACCTTGTAACTAGTAGCTGATGTGCTTAGTTTGTCTTTTTTAAATTTTAATTTTTGATGTAACAACCGGACCTCGGACCGGAACCTCGACGGAACGGAACCTTGATCGTCTCATCACCTCGGTACACTCTATCTCACTCACTTCTGAACTACACGTGGCCTGATTCCTTTATAGCCAAGGATATGTAGGCAGCTCAGATACCAGGGCTCGGTCACATTCTCTTCCTTTCCTTTAATTTTAGTTCTTCCAAATAAGGGTCGAGTCAAAATACATGTCTAGTCATTCTTGGTCTGAAAACTCTTTGTGTTTCCAGTCAAAGAGGGGCAGCTGTAGATATGTGATTTTTGACCCTCCCCAGGATTTTTCATATTTTTAGCGTAAACTATTTAATTTAGCTCTAATATAGCTATTTCAGCTAATTTTGACTCTTTTACTTTATTTTCATCATAAAAATATTAAAAAAATACAAAAAAAAGAAAGATATATAAATTTTAGTTTATGTATTTATCATAAACTTGAAAAAATACAAAAAATAGTACTTTATATTTTATCTTTATATAAAAACGAAAATTACAAAAAAAAATAATTTTATTAATATTTTGTAGTTATTTTAAAACTTGAAAATACAAAAATAGTTTTGTTTTAGTTATCAATCTTATTTTTGATAGTTATTTTGCTTACGTAGGATTAATTAAATAATATCGTATTTTTATTCTCGGTTGCAGGAAAGAATAATATTTGGGTTCAAACGACCCATTTTTAGGCCTAATTTTCGGACTTAGCCCATAACAATCCGAGCCCACTACACGTGGGGGACACACGTGGGGGACACGGACAGAGCACGAGAAAATACCCATCACTCGTTGGGTACCAACCCACATGACACCCTCACATTTTTGACTACTACATTAGACATTTGAGGGGAGGGGAATGGAGGGTCTGAAGACAATACACACGCACACAAGAATACACAGGCCCACAATATACACATGGATTGCTTCTTCTTCCTCAAGATATGGAGGATGAAAAACACCATGAACAACACAAAAAACTCCAAGACAAACCCTTGAGCTGCAACGTCCAGCCACACACAACCCCCACGTCGTCACCACCCTCACGTCCAGCAGCAACCATAAACAACCACCGCTGCTGCTTCGTCGTCTTCTTCCTCACGTCGTCGACCAGCGATGCCACCAAACCAGCAGCAACGACTAGTCGAACCTCCATAATTGCCGCCTCCTAATCCATCATCTCCCATGAACACACACCATTCCAGCTACTGTCCACCATTGATGTCTTCCTCACTGAAACGAAACCAATAGACTCGTTTTCCATGAAGCTCAAGCTTTTTCTTCTTCGTTGACAACTCAAAAACCCTAGCGTTCTTCTTCATCTCCTTAACCTAGAGAAGGATCCCTTAAACCAAAACACACAGCCAGCCCCTCCATAGCCACGTCCAGCTCCACGTTGCAGCGAACAAAACCAAACGACCATCCATTGAATCTGGCGCACGTTTGGTTAAATTCGGCGACCTTTATTTCTGTCCCAAAATAGCCCGTCCTTGTCCTTATCAAAGTTGTTCGAGGTTCTTTTGTTGGATTTGCCGTTCGAGTTTGCCGGAGGTCGTTGTCCGAGGTTCCGTTCGAGGTCGTAGTCGCATCTCTTCTTTACTGGTTTTTCGGTCCAGCTTGTTTTTCGCTCTTGCTTCAAACAGGTGCATACATATTCCTAAACTTGTAGTAATTGTTTAAATGGAATGAAAATTTGAATCCAAATTTTGTTGGTTTGAATCCGTATTTTTGTTTGTTTGGCGGTGGGATGACGTCCCTTCGTCTCTATGAAACTAAGATCTGTTTTGTTCTTTATGTGATGATAATATGTTCATAAAATCATTTGATTATGATAATCCATATGTATGTGAATTGATAAATATTTAAAGAAGGGTCTGTAGAGTTAAACTTTAGAAATTAATAGGATGATGATTTGATAAGGAACTAAGGCTATACAAAATCTTTTAATGGTTTCTCCTAATATTTTGGTTCATCTAGTTTGGTATTCTGCTATTTTACCTGGATGTTTATTCCTTTAGTGTTCATCGAATGGCCTGAGTGTTTATTTCTAGATTGTGGTTTGAACTTTGAAAGAATCAGTCAATAAATTGCGCAGGTTCATTTTATCTCATCTAAATATTTTCAGTTTCATCTAACAATTAAACGCATGGTTTTGTTAAATGTTCGTTTCATATTGTACTGATTTGTGTCAAGTTTGAATGTAATATGTATTGGTGTTATTTGGTTCAATGGTTGACATGCCTTTGTTTTGGTATAGTAACATGTGATATGAATAGGAGTTAAGGGGGTTGGGGTTCTACTGTGCATAGCCATAAAGTTAGCAAATTGTTAGTTCATGTGAGCATGTTTTTTTATTTCAAATGTAGCTAAAAAATAATTTACAAATGTGTCAGCTGCTTTAGGCACGATTAATAAACCGTTGTGACTATGGGTACGGTTCCCGTAACATAATTACGGTGTCTAATCCTAAAAATTCAGGAGTACATTTCATGTAACCCAATTATAACGACTCTGGATAATCTTTAGTGAATAAATTAGGATTTCTCTTTTTAGAGACAAATAAAGTAGATAATCGTAGTTGCTTTTAGGTTTGCCCTTTAAATAATAAATGAGACGAGCCTCGCCAAATAAAAAATGCAAAGTTGCGGGGCCCTCATAAATATATATATTAAAAAGACTTAGACTTCGGGATGGGCCGTTTAGCGAATTGCACGGCCTTCCCCAAAATAATAACGCGTTAGACTCTTTAGGCGCGGTTCTAATAACCTTACCTTCTTAAACTCGGGTGCACATTTATGTGACCCAAATCCAAATCTCAACGAAGTCGAAATGTGTCGATAATCACGGGTACATTGATTGTGACATGGTTCGAGATGCATTTCCATGATGTTGTAATTCTTTTAAAAATAATGAGATTTGGATGGGCCGTTTAGCGAATACATAAGCCGCGGGGCCCTCTATTTGTGTTTGTAAAATTACTTAGATTTCGGGATGGTTTGTTTAGCAAAATTTTACGGCCTTACCCAAAATAATGATATGCTAGTCGCTTTAGGCGCGCCTTTAATAATTTACTTTCTGAGTGCACATTTATGTGACCCAAATCCAAATCTCAACGGAGTCGAAATGTGTCGATAACCACGGGTATATTGATGTGACGCGGTTCGAGATACGTTTTAACAACGTTGCAATACTTTGTTAAAATAATAATAATAATATTAAAAGTGGTTAAAGGTTAAAATTTGCACATAAGTTAAAACATATTATAAATAAGATAATTAATCCAAATATGACAGTTGAGCGACCGTGCTAGAACCACGGAACTCGGGAATGCCTAACACCTTCTCCTGGGTTAATAAAATTCCTTATCCGGATTTTTGGTTCGCGGACTGTTAAATAGAGTCAAACCTTTCCTCGATTCGGGATTCAACTGGTGACTTGGGACACCATAAATCTCCCAAGTGGCGACTCTGAATCTCTTAATAAACGAATCCCGTTTCGATTGTCCTTTAATTGGAAAAACTCCCTTTACTACATCCCTTCGCGGGTTGCGGTAGGCGCAAAAAGGAGGTGTGACATGGCTGAGGTCGCAACACTAGATAGTGTCGTTACTAGTACGGGTTCGAATAGCTATAAAGTAACAATTTTCTTAATTTGATTCGGTTCGGAGTAACATGGCAAGTCCTTCTATTGTGCTCCACTTATGAGCGAGCTTCGTAATTCTGAGATCCGCTTATGTGAATGCTCCTGTTGAGAGATTCGACGGAGATGCCTAAGTCTATCATTACATGTTGTGATATTATTAAACAAAAAACATTTGAAAGAAGAAGAAATGAAATATTTTGGTTGGCACACCGTGCATAACACTGGTGACTCAACGCTAAGGACGAGATCCTCGCATATTTATGTAATGAGAAGTATTTAAACCGTAATTACTGAGTTTTAGACTACGAGATGTGGTTATGGTCATACCTATGAAGCGTTTTATGTCAAGATATCATTGCAATAATGCCTTGCTTATGATACGGAGGTTAGTGTTATTGATATATACTTTATGGTGTTTTGTCGTGTTGTGGAAATATTGTTAGGAGTCATTTTGGTGCTACTCTAACAGGTGGATAGGCCCAGTTACAAGGGAGGCACTGCCAAAATTTCTGAAGAACTTGGGAGTTAGAAAAAAAACAATTTGGGATATTGAGATTGCAAAGGCAAAATCGTGTATCTAATGTGGATGGGCTTCGAGAGTTGATTCTAGAGGAGGCCCACAGTTCCCGGTATTTTATTCATCCAGGCTCCGCGAAGAGGTATTAGGATTTGCGGCAGCATTATTGGTGGCGTAGAGTAAAGAAGGATATTGTGGCATACGTGGCGCAGTATTTGAACTGTCAACAAGTTAAAAATGAACATCAGAGGCCTGGTGGTTTATTTCAGATGATTGAGTTTCCCGAGTGGAAGTGGGAAAAGATTGCTATAGACTTTGTTAATGGACTTCCGTTGACTCAGAAGAAGTTTGATGCCGTTTGGGTCATTGTTGATAGGCTGACCAAGTCAGCGCATTCCATTCCTGAGGCAGTCTCCTATTCATCCGAGAGGTTAGCTGAGATTTATATCCGGGAGATTGTTCGCCTTCATGGGGTGCTGGTATCTATCATTTCGGATCGAGGTACGCAGTTTACCTCGCGTTTCTGGAAAGCAGTTCAGCGAGAGTTAGGCCCCAAGTGCAGTTGAGCACAACATTTCATCCTCAGACGGATGGACAATCAGAACGGATTATTCAGATATTGGAGGATATGCTCTGAGCTTGTGTTATTGACTTTGGAGGTTCGTGGGATCAGTTTTTGCCTTTAGCGAAGTTTGCCTACAACAACAACTACCAGTCGAGTATCCAGATGGCTCCTTATGAGGCTTTATATGGTAGGCGATGTCGATCTCCGGTTGGATGGTTTGAACCGGGAGAGGCTCGGTTGTTGGGTACAGATTTGGTTCAGGAGGTCTTGGATAAGGTCAAGATCATTCAGGAATGGCTTCGTTCAGCTCAGTCCAGGCAAAAGAGCTATGCAGATCGTAAGGTTCGAGATGTAGCTTTCATGGTTGGTGAGCGTGTGTTGCTCCGAGTGTCGCCTATGAAGGGTGTGATGAGATTCAGGAAGAAGGGCAAGCTTAGCCCTAGGTTCATTGGCCCATGAGATTCTTGATCGAGTGGGAGAGGTGGCTTATAGACTTGCATTTCCGCCTATCTTATCAGTCGTGCATTCAGTTTTTCATGTATCCATGCTTCAGAGGTATCACGACGATCCAGCCCACGTATTAGATTTCAACATTGTCCAGTTGGACAAGGACTTGTTTTACGAGGAGGAGCCGGTGGCTATTTTATACCGGCAGGTTCGTCAGTTGAGATCCAAAAGCTTTCCTTTTGTTCGTATTCAGTGAGTAGGTCAGCCTCCTGAGGCTTCGACCTGGGAGTCCGAGTCTAATATGCAGAGTCGTTATCCTCATTTATTCCTCGACTCAGGTACTTCCTTCTTCTGTTCGTTCGAGGACGAACAGTTGTTTTAGAGGTGGAGAATGTGACGACCCAAAGGGTCATTACTTGTTTTCTTATCCATTCCGAGCTTTTGAGGCCTTAAAAACCTCATTTACAGTCGCATCAATTTGCGTGCGCAGTCCGGGCGCGTAGCCGGAAGCTCAAATATGAAATTTTGTGAAAATTTGCGAAGTTTTGATATTAAAGTGAATAAATTTGACTCCAGTCAACATTTTGGGTAAACGGACCCGGACCCGTGATTTGACAGTGTCGGAAGGTCCGTAGAAAAATATGGGACTTGGGCATATGCCCGGAATCGAATTCCGAGGTCTCAGTCCCGAGAAAAGAATTTTAGAGTAAAATTGTTTTCTGAAAATGTTTAAGGAAAATGAAAATAAAATTTGATTAAAAAGTGATGGTATCGGGCCCGTATTTTATTTCTGGCGCCCGGTACAGGTCTTATATGTGGTTTAAGCACTTTCTGTAAAATTTGATTAAAAACGGACGTCGTTTGACGTGTTTCGGACTCAAAATGGAAAATTTGATGTTTTATGAAATTTGAAAGAATTCTTGGATTCTAAAGCTTAATTTGTGGTATATGACGTTATTTTGGAGATTTGATCACACGGTTAAGTTCGTAGGATGTTGTTGAGTTAGTGTATGTGTTTGGTTAGGAGCCCCGAGGGCTCAGGAGTGTTTCAGAGGTGTCTCGGAGTGATTTCGGACTTAGGAAAATTGCAGAATTTTTTTTGCAGAAACAGTATCTGTGAACAGTATCGTGTACAGTACCCCCGTGTACATTACCGTGTACAGTACCCCTGAACAGTAAAAACATGTGAACAGTAACTCCGATTTCTGGACAGAATGTTTATTTCTGAAAAAGTGAACAGTAAACCCGAATCCATTTTTGTCAAATTGGAGCTCGGGAAGAGGGGATTTTCGGGATATTTTTAGAGAAAACAACAAGGTAAGTGTTCTTAACTTAATTTTGGTTAGATTACATGATTCTATTACTAGTTTTGGCATTTAATTGGTGATTTTAGTTGAGAAAATCTTGAAAACCCTCTTGGTTTAATTTGAAGATTTGAGGGTCGAGTTGATGTCGGATTTTGGTAAAATTGGTATGGTTGGACTCGTGAATGGATGAGGTTTCATATTCCGTAATTTTTGTCAGGTTCCGAGACGTGGGCCCCACGGGCGAATTTTTAGTGCAATTTCGGATTTTAAATGGAAAATATAGAATTCCATATGGAATTAATTCCTATAATTTTTATTAACTTAATCAAATTGTTTATGACTAGATTTGAGAATTTCGAGCACGAATTCGCGAGGCAAAGGCTTTTTGGAATTTTGAATTTGTTGCAAAGCGAGGTAAGTGTTTGATCTACCCTAACTTGAGGGAATATGAGTTGAGTCATATTTGTTACTTGCTAATTGTCGAGTACGATGTATAGGCATGGTGACGGATATCTATATATTGGTGTCTAGTATGACCGTGAGTCTTTACATTACGAATATTTAGATTTTGCTATATCTTTCCTGTTTGAATGATGATTTCTATTAAAAATTGAGAAAGTATATGAGATGATTGAACCCTTTGGAGCATTGACTCAAGTGGTAAAATGAATTACGAGTAAGAAATGAAAGAAAGAGAAAGAAGTATTAAATAATTCCCTTGCTGAGATATTTTGTTTTTGATATCTCCCTTGCCGGGAATTTTATTGCTTAATTGTTGTACCCTTATCGGGGTTTAATTGTTTAAATGTGTTCCCTTTGCAGGGATTTCTATTACCGTTTTGTTTATTCCCTTGCTCTTGTTTGAAATTGTTGTTTGGATGAGGAAAAGTGTAAAAGCACGAAGGGTGATGTCGTGCACTTATTGTCGTATGTTATGATTTCTTATTGTTATCAGCTCAGGTGCATTAATTGTCTTATTCTACTATTACTGTGATTCTTTAGGTGACATTTCCCTTTACCGTTTTACTTGTTATTATTGAATTTATGCCATAATTGGTACATGTTGATGTGAATTAATTGCTAGTTGTCATTATTTATTTTCCTCAATGAATCATAATTTTTGTGTACTTGTTGTCTTTTGAATTTGTATTAATTGTTGTGTTTTTTAGAGTAAATTATATTTTGAAGAACTGTTGACTTAATGAAAGGGGAGCGGGTGGTACGCCTACCACAAATGATATATTGAAATGGGAGCGAGTGGTACGCCTACCACACATGATATATTGAAATGGGAGCGAGTGATACGCCTACCACAAATGATATATTAAAATGAGAGCGAGTGGTACGCCTACCACCAATGATATTGAAATAGGAGCGAGTGGTATGCCTACCACAAATGATATATTGAAATGAGAGCGAGTGGTATGCCTACCACAAATGATATATTGAAATGGGAGCGAGTGGTACGCCTACCACAAATGATATATTGAAATGGGAGCGAGTGGTATGCCTACCACAAATGATATAATGAAATGGGAGCGAATGGTACGCCTACCACGAGATATTATGAAATGGAAGCGGGTGGTATGCCTACACGAGATATGAGGAATGGGAACGCCTCCAACAAGATGAGCTGAATATGAAAGTTGTCTTTATTTCTTATTTCCGTATTAGAAGTTAAACTGTAGATTGTTTCTCTGTTATTCTTGATATCATGTTTATATCTGATACCCCTGAAGCATGTTTCCTTCCCACATTGACTGATTGGTTTTTTGTACTTCCTTGTTGTGTGTGTGTGTGTGTGTGTGTGTGTGTGTGTGTATATATATATATTTGAACTGCACAGGATTAATTGGGTGTCTGGTCCTAGCCTCGTCACTACTTCACCGGGGTAGGCTAGGCACTTACCAACACATGGGGTCGATTGTGTTGTTACTACACTCTGTGCTCTTTTGCATACATATAGGTTTCGGACAGCAGCAATAGCAGTAGCGCGAGTGTTACTATTTCGACCAGCGAGACACTGAGGTAGCCTTGCAGGCATCCGCAGGCCCGGCGTCTCCTCTATCTTTATTTTCAGTCTGTTATCTCATGTATTCGAGACAAATAGTTTTATATTTCTTTCAAACGGTTGTGTTTAGTATTCTTAGTAGTTCGTGAGTAATGTGACACCAGTTCTTGGGTAGAGGTTTATGTTGAATTTTCGTGTTTCATTAGTTTTATTAATTCAAGTCTTCCGCTCATTCAATTTATTCCGCTGTATTTATATTATTACTGTTAAATTGTTAAAAGAGGAATTTTGATAATAAAATAGATAGATAAAAGTTGGCTTGCCTAGCTCCTATTAGTAGGCGCCATCACGACTCCCAAGGGTGGGAAATCCGAGTCGTGACAAGTTGGTATCAGAGCTCTAGGTTACATAGGTCTCATAACTCACAGACAAGCTTAGTAGAGTTTGAGGGATCGATACGGACACATCTGTATTTATCCCCCACAGGCTAAGAGTTAGGAAAAAGTTTCACATTTGTTCTTTCTTGTCGTGCGGTTCTGTTTCTCATCCAGTGGGTCTACGGGTTATCAGTGTTAGCTATCAGGGCAGAGGTCGTCGCCCCGCGCAGTTGTTTTGAGTGCGTAGATCCCGGTCACATGAGGAGATACTGCCCCAGACTTCGGGGCAAGGCAATGCAGCAAGATTAGCAACCCATGATTTCTACACTAGCTGCCCAGCCACGTAGAGGTAGAGGGCAGGCGGGTAAAGGCCCTCCTAGAGGTGGAGGCCAGCCAACTACTGCTCAATCAGGTGGAGGCTAGATAATCGGTGCTCCAACTAGATTCTATGCTCTTCCAGCCAGGTCAAATGCATTGGCCTCTGATACTATCATTACAGGTATTATTTCCGTCAGTGGCAGGGATGCTTCGGTATTATTTGATCCAGGTCTACTTATTCATATGTATCATCTCTGTTTGCTCGTTCCCTGGTCATTTCTTCTAAGCCTTTGGGCACTCCTGTTCATGTGTCTACTCATGTGGGTGATTCTGTGGTTGTGGATCGGATCTACCGGTCCTGTATGGTCACTTTCTACAGTTTCGAGACTAGAGCAGATCTTTTGTTGCTTGATATGATCGATTTTGAGGTCATCCTGGGCATGGATTGGTTGTCTCCATATTATGCCGTCCTTGATTGCCATGCCAAGACTGTTTCACTAGTGATGCCAGGATCGCCGAGATTGGAGTGGAAGGGTTCCACAATTGATACGCCTAGCAGGGTTATTTCCTTCCTGAAGGCTCAGCACATGGTCGGGAAAGGGTGTTTAGCTTATTTATCTTATGTTCGAGACACCACTGCAGAGTCTCCGATGATTGATTCAATGCCAGTAGTCCGAGAGTTCGCTGATATTTTTCCTTCTGATCTTCGTGGCATGCCTCCGGATCGTGATATTAGTTTCTGTATTGATTTGGCCCCAGGCACTCAGCCTATATCTATTCCACCATACCGCATGGCTCCTAAGGAGTTGAAGGAGCAGCTAGAGGAGTTGTCAGCAAAGGGGTTTGTCAGGCCTAGTGTATCGCCTTGGGGAGCACCAGTGCTATTTGTGAAGAAGAAGGATGGGACTATGGGGATGTGCATTGATTCCCACCAGTTGAACAAGGTCACCATCAAGAACAAGTATCCGTTTCCTCGTATTGATGATTTGTTTGACCAACTGCAGGGAGCTAGGGTATTCTCTAAGATTGACCTAAGGTCAGGGTATCATCAGCTGAAGATTTGGGACTCGGATGTTTCGAAGACTACATTCAGGACTAGATATGGCCACTCTGAGTTTCTTGTGATGTCCTTCGGCTTGACTAATGCTCTAGCGGCATTTATAGATTTGATGAACCGGGTATTCAAGCCTTATATTGATTCCTTTGTTATCGTCTTCATTGACGAAATCTTGATATACTCACGTAGCCTGGGGGAGTACGAGCAGCATTTGAGAGTAGTGCTTCAAACCTTGCAAGAGCAAAAGCTATATTCTAAGTTCTCCAAGTGTGAGTTTTGGCTAGAGTCAGTGGCGTTCTTGGGGCATGTTATGTCAGGATAGGGTATTAAGCTGGAACCCAAGAAGATTGAGGCAGTTCAGAGTTGGCCATGTCCTACTTCAGTGACTTAGATCAGGAGTTTCTTGGGGTTAGCAGGCTATTACCAGCGATTCGTGTAGGGCTTTTCATCTATTGCATCCCCCTTGACTAGATTGACCCAGAAGGGTGTTCCATTCTATTGGTCCGATGATTGTGAGGAGAGCTTTTAGAAGCTCAAGATAGCTTTGACTACGGCACCAGTTCTTGTATTGCCTTCCGGTGCAGGGATGTATACAGTATATTGCGATGCTTCACGTGTTAGTTTGGGATGTGTGTTGATGCAGGATGGGCGAGTTATTGCATATGATTCATGTCAGCTAAAGATTCATGAGAAGAATTACCCTGTGCACGATCTGGAGTTGGCAACGATTGTTCATGCTCTAAGATATGGAGGCACTATTTTTATGGGGTGCCTTATGAGGTTTATACCGATCACCGTAGCTTACATCATTTGTTCAAGCAGAGGGATCTCAATTTGAGGCAGCGCAGGTGTTTTGAGCTACTAAAGTATTATGACATTACCATTTTTTATCATCCGGGCAAGGCGAATATGGTCGCGGATGCCTTGAGCAGAAAGGCGGAGAGTATGGGTAGCTTGGCATTCATTCCAGCAAAGGAGAGGCCCTTAGATTTGGACATCCAGTCCTTAGCTAACAGGCTTGTAAGGTTGGACATTTCAGAGCCCAGCCGAGTTCTAGCATGTGTCGTTGCTCAGTCTTCGCTATTGGGGAAAATCAAGGCCCGACAATTCGATGATCCACACTTGGCAGTTCTCAGAGAGAGATACTTCAGGGAGGTGCCCAGGAGGTTTCTATTGGCGAGGATGGTGTTTTGTGACTCCAGGGTCGTCTGTGTGTTCCTAATGTTGATGGTCTGAGGAGGAGGGTCCTAGAGGAGGCATACAATTCGTGGTATTCTATCCACCCGGGAGTTACAAAGATGTATTGTGACTTGAGGAAGCATTTCTGGTGGCAGGAAATGAAAAAAGACATAGTGAAGTATGTGACCAAGTGTTTGAATTACCAGCAGGTTAAGTATGAACATCAAAGGCCGGGTGGCCTACTCCAGCGGATGCCTATTCCGGAGTGGAAGTGGGAGCGCATCACTATGGATTTTGTAGTAGGGTTTCCGCGGACTTTGCATAAGGTTGATTCAGTATGGGTCATTGTGGATAGGTTGACCAAGTCGGCCCATTTCATTCCAGTGGCGACTACTTATACAGCGGAGAGGTATACTCAGATTTACATTCGGGAAATAGTCCGATTGCATGGTGTGCCGGTTTCCATTATATCAGACAGAGTCCCTCAGTTCACTTCCCATTTCTGCAGAGCCATTCAGAGTGAGCTAGGGACCCGTGTCGAGCTTAGCACATCATTCCATCCTCAGACCGACGGGCAGTCGGAACGGACATTTCAGATCTTGGAGGATATTCTTAGAGCATGCGTAATTGACTTTGGAGGGTAGTGGGATCAGTTAATTGCCTTTTAGCAGAGTTTGCATATAACAACAATTATCAGTCCAACATAGAGATGGACTCGTACGAGGCTTTATATGGCCGACGCTGTCGTTCTCCTATCGGGTGGTTTGAGCCCGGTGAGGCTAAGTTACTTGGCACAGATTTGGTACAGGATGCCTTGGATAAGGTAAAGTTGATTCAGGAGAGGCTCAACACAGCTCAGTCCAGACAGAAGAGTTACGCGAATCAGAAGGCGCGTGATGTATCATACATGATTGGCGACAAGGTTCTATTGAAAGTCTCGCCCATGAAGGGCATTATGAGGTTCGGGAAGAAGGGCAAGTTGAGCCCAAGGTTTATTGGCCGCTTTGAGGTGTTGAGACGAGTTGGGGAGGTTGCCTATGAGCTTGCTTTACCCCCTAGTTTATCAGTAGTTCACCCAGTTTTTCATGTTTCGATACTTCAGAAGTATCATGCCGACCTATTCCACGTGTTGGACTTCAGTACTATTCAATTAGATGAGGGTTTGGGCTATGAGGAGGAGCCAGTTGCCATTGTTGATAGGCAGGATCGCCAGTTGAGGTCCAAGAGAATTTCTGCGGTGAGAGTCCAGTGGAGGGGCCAACCGGTCGAGGAGGCGACCTGGGAGTCCGAGGAGGGCATGCGGAGCAGATATCCCTACTTATTCAGCAGTCCAGGTACTTTTCTATGTCCGTTCGAGGACGAATGTTTGTTTAAGAGGTGGAGAATGTAACGAACTGACTGGTCGTTTTGCCTTTTAGAACCCTGTTCCCTTAAACAAGACCTCACGTGCTTGCTTTAGCTAATTTATAACTTGCGGGGATGGTTGGTTCGAGAGTTGGAAGAGTTTTGAGTAAAAATATGTCCAATTATTTTTTTAAGATTCTCTTAAAAGTCCAAGTTTGACTTTGGTCAACTTATTGGGAAACCGGACCCGAATTCAGGATTTGACGGTCTGGGAGGGTCCGTGGAAAAATATGGGACCTGGGCGTATGCCTGGAATCGAATTCCGAGGTCCCTAGCCCGAGTAATGAATTTTTATTGGAAATTGTTAAATTGAAGTTTTAAAGAATTAAAGAAACTAAGAAATCATTGATTTCCTAGGTACCGAGCTCGAATTTTGGTTCCAAAGCTTGGTATAGGTCCGAAATATCAGTTAAGACTTGCCCGTAAAATTCGGTGTCAATCCGATTAGTTTAAGGGCATTTTGGCCCGTTAGAAGAAAATTAAGAACTTGAAGTTCAATAGTTTGATTCATTTGGTTTTAGGGGGTGATTCCAAGATTTAGCGTTGCTTTGGGTATTTCGAGGGTTCAAGTAGGTATACCTCATTATTTTAGACTTGTCGGTATATTCGGGTGCGGCTCGGGAGCCCCAAGCATCAAACGAGCGAGGTTCGAGTGAAGTAGGAAAGTTGAAGAATGACTGAAGGTCTGCTGCTTCTGTCATAACCGCATCTGCGGTTCTAGGACCGCAGATGCGGTCAATCCTTCGTAAAAGCGGACCTCATGCCACAGAAGTGGCTCCGCAGAAGCGAACTTCAGACCGCAGATGCGGTCCAGCCATTTTTTCCCAGTTCCGCAGAAACGGTCCTCCTTTCGTAGATGCGGGACCACAGAAGCGGTCCCCAGACCGCAGAAGCGGAAATCGCTGGGCAGTGAGTTCATTTAATTCAAACTCAAAGGCCATTTATTTTATTTCTACTACACACTTAGGCGATTTGGGGGCTTCCAAAGAGAGGATTTCAACATAGCACTTCAAGGTAAGTTAATTCCACTTATTATTAGTTTAAATACATGCATATTAAGTTGATTAAACACTAAAAATTAGGTGAAATCAAAGGGGTTAGAGTTAGACGCAGGGTTTAAGTAAAATCAAGATTTAACCACGAAATTTGCTATGAAATGAACTAGAATTCATATATTATTGATCCTTAGGTAATTGAGAACAACGTTCTTCAAAAAATCTCGGAATCCGGGCACGTGGGCCCGGGGTCGGAATTTAGGAAACTTGTGAAAAAGGTTGGGAAATTGCTTAAATAGTTAGAATTCCATCTTGTAGGCCTATATTGACTAGTTCTCACTTCATTTAACTAGTTTGTGATCGTTCGGCTCCGAATTGAGAACTTGGGCTTGTTCTTGATATTGGAAGTACGCTTTGGAGCGAGGTGAATCTCCTTTCTAACCTTGTAAGAGGGAATTGTCCCCATAGGAATAATAATTGAGTAGTTGTTGCTAAATGCGGGGGCTACGCACGCGCTAGATGACGAGAGTCCGTGCGTAGCTACTACTATGCTAATCGTACGGGTAGTTTAGGACCCACACCATGCTTTATTTATAGAAATCTCTATATTATCTTGTTAATACGAGCACCTAGGATATGCTAGAGACTTGAAATGGAATAAGAACGAACTTGTTATAGTGGAGAGTAAATGGTTAATTGGAAATATAGTGGAGAGTAGGACTTATATGCCTTGTTATAAACTGTTGCTTATAAGTGATTCTTCATGGTTAGTATAATACTTTGATATATTGTTCGACCCTAGTGAGTATCAAGTCAACTTCTCGTCTCTACTTCTTCGAGATTAGACGGGATACTTACTGGTTACATATTATTTAAGTACTCATACTACGCTTCTGTACTTAATTGTACATGATCTGAGGCAGATACATCTGGTTACCAGTCCAGTGCATGCCCTTGAGCTTGTGGCAGAGACTTCAACGGTGAGCTGCTTCCTTCCTATGCCGCTCAGCAGCTGGATGGAGTCTTCCTGTACATTTTCTGTCTTTCCCTATTCCAGACAGTAGGATAGAGATGTCTTTTGTACATTCTACTAGATGTCCATACTTGTGACACCAGGTTCTGGCAAACACTTTGGTAGACATTTATTTTTGGGTTGTATAATTATGTTATTTACGGTATTTCGCACTTCTGGCTTACTTCCAAATTAAGTATCTATTTCACTCATTTCTTATTAAAAGCAACATAAGAATTTAGTAATGTTTCCGCGTTGGGTTGCCTGACAATGGTGTCAGGCGCCCTCATGACCTGTTGTGGAAATGGGTCGTGACAGTTGGGCTATCCTCAGGACCGATGATTGGTAGATTGCTTCCGGAGGCCATTTGTGCCTTATGATCTTGTGAAGGAGGGGAGGCTAGACTTCCAACAAAACCAACCACCAAAACCTGGCTACTTTGCATATCCAACAACCTTGTTAGTTTTGAAACATTTAACATATAGGAAATCGCACGTTGGGATGCAATGCACCTAATAGTTAAACGTTGCTACCGTGTGTTTGAACGACTGCATGTTTCATCCCGGTCTTAACTAACCCTTTTCATTCTATACCTTTTTTCTTCATTTCTAGCTCTCTTTAATCACTATTGATTTTCTCATTTTGTTTTTGCCGCTCTTTTATTTTTGAACTCTTTTTTCTTTTTGTTTATGTCACTCTTTTATTTTTTGTCACTCTCTTTTTCTTTTTTTTCCTCAATTTTCTTCTTTTTTTTTTTCAGATTATTTTTCACTCAATTAATTTTATGGCTATGATCGAATCCGATGAGGATTGCCTACGTATCATCACCCTGCATGAATCAGATCTTGCGTAGTTCGGGAAGATAAAAAATAAAGTAAATAAACTAACTTCTTTTTTTTGGGTGTGGAATTTTGAAAGAAATGCTTTAAAAGAAGAAATGAATTTTTTTTTTATTATTGATTTTTTGATTTTGATTTTTCTTTTATATTTGAAAGAAGACTTCTAAAAATGTCTTTTCTTTTGATTGGAACTTTGCGAATTTCAAGAAGAAAGAAAAATATACTTTGCGAATCACTTGTTTTCTCTTATTCTAAAGAAGAAAGAAAACTATATTTTTAGATGTTGGATGTTGCCTTTTAATTTTCGAAAGAGAGACTTTTTTTTTCAAAAAGAAAATATTTTGCATTTGAGTTTTTTATTTATTTACAAAAGTACTTCTAAAGAAAAGAAATTTTTTTGGACTTCAATTTTCAAATTTTTTTTTATATTTACGAAAGAAATACTTTTAAAGAAGGAAAAGAATATTTTTTTTTGGATTCTTTTTATTTTATTTTTACATTTTTTGAGTTTTAAAAATTTCCTTTTTTTGAATTTTCGAAGGAAAGATTTCTAAAGGAAAATATTTTTGGTTTTTTTTAAAATTAGGGTCGGAACCGATGAGGTTTGCCCATGTATCTCAAATTCGCTGAGAAGCAGACCTGCGTAGTTCAAACCAAGACTAGATCATTTTTATATTATTTTTATTTGGTAAAAACGAATTACCTGTACAAAACCGGGGAATGATTTTTTTTTTTCACTGAACTAATTTTCTAAAGCTGGTCAACAAATGCAAGCATGCCTTCCAAATGATGCAACAAGTAGCACATAAGTGAAGATGATGGTCTCAAAAAGGATACCTGTCTTATACGGACTCGACCCCTTTGCCAAACTTCGCTAAGTCAAATGCATATGATGCAACAAAACGATCCTACTAGGGATAACCAATCATGCGGCTTGTTCTTCTAGGTTTTTAAAGTCCAAGGGGATGAGGCGTATCTAGACTGGCCATAAAACGAGCGAACAACTCGAGTTGGGAAGGGGTAGCATACCGGGAGCAGTACTTCTCCGGCTTAACTACTGTACCCTCCCCGTTCTTAAATATGGGTGACTGATAATCCTTCACCAGGAGCCCAGGCCCACCGGCTTTATCTCAACAAAGAATGGGGCGCGTTTCCGCGATTCCCGAGGTTGTATTCAAAAGACTCAAAGGGGGTGCGCAAGAAGACAATTTATAATACAGTTCAACAATATCAAAGCGGTAAAGAGTAAGTAAGTAGCACATTAGGCCCAAATAGATCATAGTTAAAAAAATTAATAAATCCAAATAAAGTCAATGTACAAGCTCGAATTCTTAAATAGGTCCCCAACAGAGTTGTCAGAACTGTCTCACCCATTTTCTACCCCTCCAAAAGATATGTGCAAAATGCAATGTGTTATGGATTGTGGGTTAAAGAGTTTTTCCATTTGAAGTGACAATTTTGATATAGGGATTATTTAATTTATAGAGTCGCCGCTTGGAATTGATTTTTGTCGGTGTTCCAAGTCACCTTTTATTTGAATCCCTATTCAAAGGAAGGTTTGACTCTTTTATTATTGGTCTGTGAAAACAAAGTACGAACAAAGAATTCTGTTGATCGGGGAGAAGGTGTAAGGCATTCCCCGAGTCCCGTGGTTCTAGCACGGTCGCTTTATTGACTACATTTGGCTTGAATTAAACTTGGGTAAACTGTGATTTATTTAATTTTTATGCTTTACCTGTCACGACCTAAAATCCACTATGGGTCGTGATGGCGTCGGACACCTCTGTCGGGCAAGCCAACTAAATTATCAATTAAATTCTCTTTTAATACCTTTGCAAATCTAGGATTTTTCCTTCCATTTTTTATAATTAAAACAATCTTTACTTCAATTCAAATTAAGTAATAACTATTAGTACACATCTTTCGAAAACCATCCCAGAATCCGGTGTCACAAGTGCATGAGCATCTACTGATAAGGAAAATAACATGCAACATCTGTCCGAAATACAGTGGACAGGGAATGAATATACAAATGCTGAAAGGAACTACACTAGCTGCGGATCGCCTCGAACAATGCAGATCACCTAGTCCCAGAATCGTCCGCGCTGCAACGCCCAGTAGGTTGCTAGAGATGCATATACCCGTGCAACAAAAATACACAGAAGTGTAGTATGAGTACGTAAACAATGTGTACTCAATGAGTATCCCGCCTAATCTCGAAGAAGTAGAGACGAGACGGTCAACTTCGACACTTACTAGAGGTCGGTTATCAATATCCTAGAAATGTGAGGAAAGATCATGGATTTATATAGTAGTTCTAATTCGCGAAGCCAGAAAACAGGTAAACACCTTCAATAATTAATCAAGGGCTTCCAAGGTTTATTCTTTATTAACTTATCAATTTATACCAAGCCACGAAGGCAAATTTCACATTTAAAATTCCCAAACGAAAAATAACATGCGCAAATCACACCGAGGCGACGGTCCGATCCAACAGGAATATAAAATGTGCACTGCCGAGGGTCGAACGGCCCGAACCATAGATGCATCTATTTAATCTGCCGAGGCGTTCGGCCCGTTTCATAAATAAACACATACCCTGCTCTCGAATCATCATGCGACGCAGGTACACATAAAATACATGCTCAAGTAGCCAATTAAGAATTCATCGGGGATATTTATCCAAATAAGACAATTTCTCTTTTTAACAATTCAGAAAAACTGATGTTTAATCTCTTTTTAAATTCCTTTACCAGTCCAAGGTGATTTAAACAATTCAAGTTATCAATGGATTCATAAATAATCCAGGTATAACATGCTTATGGGTCCTAACTACCCGGACAATAGCATAATAGTAGCTACGCACGGATTCTCGTCACCTCGTGCGTACGTAGCCCCCACATATAGGAGCACATAATCAATTATTTCACCTATGAGGACATTTCCCTCTTACAAGGTTAGAAAGGAGACTCACCTCGCTCTGAAGACTCATAACTGGCATTCTACATTCCTCTGAAGACTTGCACCAACGCACAATGATCCAAAACTAGTCAATGATTATACAAATCTATTAATATATGCTCAATTATTCATTACAATCTAATTTATAGCAATTCCTAAATCCGATCGGAAAATTGACCAAAACGCCCTCAGGCCCACGTGCCCAGAATCCAAAAAATTTCGAAGATAAAGATTACCCATGACCTTAGGAACTCAAATATATAATTTTCTCTAAATTCCATACCCAAAATCGGGGCTAAATTCCAAGAATATAATTTTCTATGTTTTCCACCAAAACCTCAATTTTTATACAAATTTTCATGCCTAAATCCATACAAAATTGATGTATTTAACTCAAAATAGGTGGGGATAACTTACCTTAACATTGATGACGAAAATCCCCTCTTGAAGCTCCCCAAAATCGCCCCAAGCCATGAAAAATGAGAGAAATAAACTCAAATCACGATTTAAAACAACCTTGTTGCCTCCAGGTATTCCGCTTCTGCGGTGCATTTTCCGCTTCTGCGGTAGCCGCTTCTGCGGTTGTTGGCCGCTTCTGTGGCTTTGGGCAAGAGGGAGCTGGACCGCTTCTGTGGTTTCCTTGGGCCTGACACCTTTCCGTTTCTACGAGATTTCGACCGCATCTGTAGTCCCGCTTCTGCGGTCCAAGAACCGCAAATGCGGTTATGACAGAAGCAACAACCTTCTGTCTTCCCAAATTCCATTTTTCGATCTCTTAGCCCCCCGAAATCCATCCGAGGCCCCCGGGACCCCAACCAAACCTACCAACCAATCCCAATACACGTTATGGACTTGCTCGAGGCCTCAAATCATATCAAACAACGCTAAAATCATGAATTACACCCCGATTCAAGCTTTATGAACTTAAAATTTTCAAACTTCTACTTCTGGTGTTTAAACCTATCAAATCACGTCCGATTGACCTCAAATTTTGCACACAAGTCATATTTGACATTATGGACCTACTCCCACTTCCGGAATCGGATTCCGACCACGATATCAAAAAGTCCACTTCCGGTCAAACTTCTCAAAAACCTTCAAATTTCTATGTTTAGCCAAATGGCTTCAAAATGACCTACGGGCCTCCGAATTCACTTCCGATCGCGCCCCCAACTCCAGAATCACCATACGGAACTATTCAAAGTCTCGAAATCTCATACGGACATCGATAACACTGAAATGCACTTCAAACAAAACTTATGAAATTTCTTCCAAACTGCCAACTTCCACAATAGGCGCCAAAACACTCTCAGGTTATCCAAAACTCAATCCGGGCATACGCCCAAGTCCGAAATCATCATACGAACTTGCTGGATCCTTCAGATCCCGATTCCGAGGTCGTTTACTCAAAATTCCAATCCTAGTTCATTCTTTCAACTTTAAGCTTCCAAAATAAGAATTTTCCTTCCAAATCAACTCTGGACTTCCCGAAATTCAATTCCGACCACACGCACAAGTCACAATACCTGAAATGAAGCTGATCATGGCCTCAGATTGTTGAATGACGCGCTAGGTCTCAAAACGACCGGTCGAGTCATTACATTCTCTCCCACTTAAACATACGTTCGTCCTCGAACGTGCTGAGAATTACGTTGATGTAGCCTGAACTCACTGTTTAACTTCTCGTGCACCTTCCCGTGCTACCACAACTTAGTTGGGCACATTAGCTCGATAAATTCTAAAGATATTCCCTTTTTATTCAACAAATAAGCCTTAGAGCCCAATTCCAACATCTGAAATTTCCATGCCAGCCATGTTTCCAACATACGATCACCATATCAATCACTACACGCTGTACTCAGACACGACTGCATAACTTTGTTGAATTCACACTTTGCATCACTTACTCATAGGACCACAATAACCCTTCTAATCGAATTAATCGAAATTCCACGGATCTGATGCTCCCATTGCATCTCATGACCTACATTGGTCTTGCTCTAACCTTTACAACACCGACACGACGGAAGAGATGTGCCGAAATTCATAACCAACTGCTGAATCAACAAATCATTGAGTCTATACCCCTGAAAAGAGTCATTGCCTCTTCCTGAACCATCTAATGGTCTTAGCTCCTTAATACACCTCATATAATCAAATTGCACTGGTCCTAAATCCAATAACCCTGTCTCACCTAGTACGAACGGCTCAGGCAATAAGCCACCTCGGACACAATCAAAAGTCCCATATGATGCTGCCATGTGCCAATAGGCTACCAATTAGAACGTGATACAAAAGGAAACGAACTCTGAAAAGGAGATGTAATTACCCCACTCGCGGATCATACATGGGATGCAGGCTCACAGCTAGAACGAGCTCTCCTCGGAAAATGGGAAACATAACACATAAAGGAAAATAGGGGAACTATACTGAACATCACACTGTTGCAGCGTGCAACCCGCTCAAAATAACATACCTATGGCGGTGTGTCACCCGATCCAAATAACATACCCATGGTGGCGTGCCAACCGATCCACACATAGAACTAACATAAGGAGATATACATCAAGCTAAATTGCCCATTACAACAAGATATCGAATTTGGTCACAAGCACGCTAAGTGCATAATACCATCCCTGGGGGACATATAGCGCCATAAGCTACGAAACTCAAGCACAACTGAGGTGCGATATATAATTTGAATCTCAAGAGCCATTTTGCTCATAATACGACATTCCGATGAGGGTCCCCAACACATAGACAATTTCTCAGGTCGTCTCACAACTCACACGGTGCAATGCATCACTACATGAAATATCTGAAAACGAGATAACACCCTGACTACTTCATAAAGAGCGCGTTACTGAAATGAACATAAATGGCCTGACATAGAGCCCATATTCCCATTTAAACCCATCCACCGACCTCAAGTCGATCCTGATCACATCAAACTAAGCCAATAACCTTTCAAAGGTCCATACTAATTTCCCTCTTCTCATAACACACAAGAACAACCGTTATAACCGGAGCAAACCTCCCCAGTTCATAACCCAATAAACAAAGTGCCCTCCACGCATAAATTCTCAAAGTAATGATATTACCATAACTCCTCATACTTGGTTTAAATCTTCCTCATACTTGGTTTAAATCTTTAGTCAAACAAGTGACCACATGTAACACTAGTACAATCTTCCCATGGGACACGCTCTCACGATCTTCCGAAATAAATAACGGGTCCGCACATCTAAACCATCATTCGCACTAACGCTGAAAAGCGATCAAGAATCCTTGAACAGGATGCGAAGCCTCTTTCACAACACATTGATCTCAGGTGACGCTGAATACAATACCAATTTACTTTAAACATTCCACCCCTTTCTTGCTCATCCGAGCTTGCGACATCTTTGTCCACACCGAACTGCAACTTTGATTCTCGTTTCAAATTTCATATTACTCGCTGTACCCAACGTGCCAACATACGATAAAACACGATTTTTCATCGTAACTCCAAAATCATTAATATTTTAACACTTCATCATATAAGAACTTTTCACTTAACTCACTTTAGGAGAATCATTGCAACACACAGGTAAATCCCTATAACCGTAGGATATGCAAATCTCTAAGTAGTAGTCCAAGCCACCATAGCCCTTCCAGAGTTCGCTTCCACTTAATAAGCCATAACAGAAGAATGCTTCTGAATAACATCGATTACGGCGGCCGACAAGCCTCACACGTACCACCACAAATCATACACATAACTTGATCACGCAGAATGAACTGATCGCTGGCCTCAATATGCCATTTCAACTACGGCTAACAAATCTATCTTCGTCCAATTTATCCTTGATTGCCTTAGAAATAATACCAACTCCATTCAACGCATAACATACTCCATCCGCACGAGACCCTGCTGCCTCGAATCCCACAAACCATTTCGTACCTCCCCATTTCTACGTTGCAAGACAAACATCATAGAACATTATACGCCTCTTCTCATAGGCCACTACCAAGCTTGGTTCTTGACCGTACCTATAGGCTTGAAACCCTTAGGCACCACACTTTACCTCTTTGAATCCGCTAGGACCATTGCTGAAAGCCGCCTGCTCTGACTTGGCCTGAATATAATCAACTCCATGATTCTCAACGGAGGACCCGACATAATCACTCCCCAAGCTTGAACATGGGACAATAAGGCCAACGATAGCACACCGTTAATAATTCATTTGCTCAAATTACCACTTATGTTCCTTTCCCGTAGCTGAAATAACCCATAAATATGCTAATCACCAGAAACTTCGCAAGTAGTTAACCATGCAACCTAATCATAGACGGTGGGACTCTCCCACTTAGCTCGAAGCCACTATTACAAAACTCTGGAGTTCACCAGGATGCTTAATCTCTTATTGACATAACCTTGCGCAATCAATCGCCAGCATTCTCGATATCCTAACGTAGAAACCCAATTTGATACTCTAAATCATTAAGAACATTCACACAACAATTCCCTTTGCTGCATAACAAGTAGAACTCTTCGCAGAAGCCTCGCCAACCACGCGACTGCTAACCTGCTCACAGGAATACCCCACCTGTAGAAATCACTCCCCGGCATCTTCCAACGCTGCTGTATGAGGTACAATCACTACTGTCACACCTCTTTTTTACCAAAGAAAGCTTTATCGGCCTTTACTATACCCCGGGAAGAGATATAGTAATAAAGGAGTTTTTCCAATTTAAGGACAATCGAAACGGGATTCGTTTTTTATCAGAGTCGCCACTTGGGAGATTTATGGTGTCCCAAGTCACCGGTTTGAATCCCGAATCGAGGAAGGGTTTGACTCTGTT
>MU724082.1:22141-48069 GCA_026770625.1 Nicotiana glauca | reverse complement strand
TTTTTTTTTTTTATGACTTTTCCTTAAATTGTTTCCAAAATGAATTAATACTAAAATTGTAAAATTAAAAATCCTAATGCATATGCATATTTTTTGTATTTTTAATATGAATTATTAGGCAACTAATTAACACAAAAAATGCAACAAATTTCAACAAAATTTGTAAAAATAAAAATCATTTGGTTTGGATTTTAGGAATAATTTTTTTAGGGCAAAAATCATGTGCTCACAACTCCCTCATTCAAAAACAACTTCAAGAAGAGTAAGGGAGTTTCAAAATAATCAAGTGACAAGAATAAGCCTCAAAAAGTGACTCAAAATCACTAGTCCACTACATATGCTCAACTTACTCATATGCGGGTGTATCAATTTCACAAATCCATCCTATTTCATGTGCCCTCACAAGAAATAAAGTCCCAAAATCACTATATTTACAATACAACTTAAGGCACAGATTGACAAAGACACTCACTCTCACAAAGAATTTCAAGTGTTACAACATCTCATGCCATAAGCTTGCCCTTATTTTAATTCATCGCCTATTCAATGACATTCGGTTGGAGATCCCATATGAACTTTATAAGCTTGTAATGTAGGTTTAGAGAAGGGTCGGATAAGCATTTGAGATACAAGTGACTACACCCTCCTTGAACACTACTCGCATTTGTCTTTCTTTTTGCACTTTGTTTCTTTTTAAACCACATAGCCTCATTGGCATCTAGTTACCAACATAGAACTACCTTAAATACCTCTCTAATTTTCTTCAAGTCTCCATATTTATATACATACATATATTTCTCTTTTTTATATATATATACATATTTTTCTTTTGGAACTTGAATAATTTAATATGATGTACAACCATACCAATTTACACTTTGACACCACACCCCCAACTTAGAATTTTTGCCTCATTCTCAATGTTCAAGGAGTGACGGGTTCAAAGGGGGGAATTATTTTGTAAAAGGGGAAAGGTTTGTAATGAGGTGGCCAAAGAAAAGGTTGAAGGCTCAAATAAGGTACTAGTGATAGTATTTATGCAATGGTAAGCTTGAAAGGATAAAAAGGTTTTACAAATATCACAAAGAATGCCTAAGGTCATCTCTCCAACCAAACATAACTAACATTAGCGTTGAAAGACCAACCGGACAAGTTCTAGATGATAGAAGTATACACAAGATTTATTTGTACAAACACTAACATACGGGGCACATGAATTAATCAAGATGGATCAGTTTTATTTTCTAATAAGAGCATCTAGAGAAATATAATTCAAACAAATGGGCAAAGAGTCATTAAAAGAGCCAAAAATTTATCACAAAAATTATTCTTCACCATGCAACTTACTTGTTTTAATTCAAAACCAAAATTCGGAGGGGTATTCTTAATTCACATTTCACATACAAGAGACTAATTTTGTTAGTATCAAATAATCCAAAAGTCTCCTCCTAGCAAAACAAGACTAATTCCCTTAAGAAAGTCGTCACTCCATCCACCATAAGAAAAAGTCACCCAGTTCAACACAAAATGTTCCTCGGGAAAGAACCGTATCATAAAGAAAACCCAAGGAAATACTACTAAAGAAATAAAATAATGAAAACTACTAAAAAAATAATAATTAACAACAACAACTAATTATCAAATGGAGAATAAATAAACGAAGAAAGAAAAATATCATAGGATAACAAAAGTGACTAATCTGCACATATATGCCTACTCACACTACGCTTGGAAAGAGCACATGATACACAATATCAAAACAAGCCTAGCTAGGGCACAAAATATCCATACAACATAATACGCCCGGAAAGGGCACAAGTCAAAGTAGCAATGTATAGACAAAATGTACGCCATCCCCAACTAACAACATTGCAGTTTCCTCACTGCACAATATCAAAAATAAAATACAAAATAGTTTGAGGGTCTCCCTGAGGCTTGCATCAAACTAGCAGACTGTGGGAGGAATGATGATCACTACTGTGCTGAACTCATAGCCTCATCATCATCATCACCACCACCACCAGCGTCTGACATGAAGGAGTACTCCTCGCTATCATTTTTAGCCTATCTTCTTGGATGGCTGCCATTTAAAGATGGCCTCTATGCCTCTCCACATCTTGATCATGAATTTGCTCTTCTTCTTGTTATTCTCCTTTTTCTTCTAGAAGTCTAACAGGAGATCTGCATGTGCCTTGGCCAAGTTGTCGTAGGCTATCTCGAGTTTGCCAACTGTTGCTACTATCTTCTCTTGAGACTCTGCTTGACTTTTCTGCGCATATAAGTATCTCCTCATGTCTTCCCTCGAGAAGTACTCGGGCCCAGGTTGGGAGGATTAGAGCCCACTCGAAAGCTGTGACACTAACTCCCTAATAGATGTAAGCTGGGAGTTTAGCACCCCAATGGTCCCTCAGGTGCAGCTGCTTGTGAAGATGACTCTGGACCGGAAGCAGTAGTGGTGACCTTTCTTTTCTTGCTTTTGACTGCACTACCTTCTCCTACAACTCTCAGTGGATGAAATGTTTTATCAGCTGGTAACCAATGATCGGTGCTACGCACCTCAACCTCTGCCCTCATGCATAACTGTGTGATCAGCGAAGGAAACATCAACCCTGCATCATTGTCCAACAAATACTCTCTCAGCTCCTGCAGGATATAGTAACCAACATTCACAGGAATGTCGTCCAGGATGAATGCAATGATCAAGGCCCTAGTGTAGGAGACATCTGAGATATTCCCACAGGGTGACACCCTATTGCAGAGGATGTACAACCACATTTTTGCTTAAGCTATAAATTTTAATTGACTTCAAACCCTTTCTCCTATTTCCCCATTTTGCTCTCATACTTGGAGGGTAGAGTTTTGAGACAAGCCATTCCCTATTATCTCACTGGTCCTTCTTGCACACCGATCAAGTGGATAGTTAGGAATCCCAAGTGTGTCATTAATATGCTCCATCCCAAACCTCACTATTTTTCCTCTAATTATGAGTTATGGGTCGGCGAAGTTTGTGCGCTTTAGATTTGCGTCGAACTCACGAACCCACTCCTCATTGGCTTTGCATGGAGTGGGAATGAAATATGACCATCCGGAGGCTTGGAGACGGGCATAGAAATATAGGAGCCGCTCGGCCAATTTCTCCTCGGCGATCCTTTTTTCAAGCACTAACTTTTTGGTGACAAGGTTGTCATAGTATCTGCGTTGACAGTCAGCTGACATGAAGCGTGAGTTATCAAATGGTTCATTAACCTCCTCCTCAATTCCATGATGTTGCGGAGCATTTGCATTTATGTTTGGGTCCATTTTACCTCAAAGAGCCTTCACAAAATCAAAAGAATGTTAGTCGGGAAATAGAATCATGTTAAGCAATTTAAAGCACTGCAATTAGGCCAAAGAATAAAGTTGAACGGGCCCGAGAAAGGCCAGTTGCAAAGCTACTGGAAATTGCCAGTCTGACCAATTTCCGCACTTGCGGAAGATCAAACACAGGAGCAATACCGCTTCTACGGGATTCTCACTGCATCTACAATTTTGTTCAGTCTGTCCAAAATTGCACCTGCAGAAAAATCATCGTTGGTGCGAGACCTCATCTGCGGTGTTCGTTCAAGGGTTCAAATGCCCATAATTTTTCATTTATGGCATGATTTTTAGCAACTAATTTGTCCTCAAGACTTCCAAATTAGTGTACAAATGGACCTCTGACTCTATTAATGTTGAATTTCAGGTACCTAACACACAATTTTCTTTTGGAATATTTGTCGAACACTTTGCAAGCAGTTTAAAATTGCCTCTTCTTCACACAATTTGGGTACTCAAATTTCCCACAAATTTGTTTCATAGTAAGCAGCACACACTAACCTACACTCAACCAAATTCCTCACCTTAATATTAGCCTAAATCAAAGGGAGTCTTGCGACTAGAGGGAAATGGCCATGAAAGGACTGAGAACAGAAAAGGGAGAACAGAGAAGAACAAGGGAGAAAGGAGTAGATGAGAACCAAGAGAAAATATCTGTGTCTTATGTGAGTGCACTAGAATTCACGAGCAGTGGAGGGTTTGGAGTATGTTAGAGATGGGTGAGTTTAGGGTTAGGAGAACAAAGGCAGACTATACCTAAGGGAAATGAGGAAATTAGATCATTAAGATTCCTCGATTCCGCACCTGCGTATTTTTAAGCGCTTCTATGCTTCGGCGTATGCGACTAAAGAACCGCACCTGCAGGTCCTACCGCATCTGCGCTTGGTTATCTACTCTTTTTCCCCCGGACTAGAGTCAATCTCAACCAAATTTTTGTTTACGCCGGTTGACTCTAATTCCATATTTTTCTTGGCATCATTAACACTCATGGAGTCGGTTGGCGGATGTTCAATTCTTGATTCCTCAAAGTAGAGCTCACTTTCTTCCTCGAAATCAAACTCTTCTTGACTTCCTTCCACACTCTCAAGTTGGTGGGCATAGTGAACCTCCACCAATATTTTTATTTGATCTTCCAAAGTGTTGATATGTTCATCATTGTGAGTCAAGCTTTGTTTCAAGTCCTTGAGTGCAAAGTTGTGCTTCTCCTCATTTGCAAGAATGGTCTCCAACATGAGCCTCATCTTCTCATTTTTAGCAGTTGAGAGTTCTTCTTGGTTTTGATCAAGCGCCAAGGAAGGATTTTTGGGTTCCACATCTAAGGAAAATTCTTGGCTATCATTAACTTCCGAGGCTTTTTGGACCTCTAAAGCTTCAAGCATTTTTCCCATTTGTGAGTGCAACCTTTCAAGTGCCAAGTCATTTTGGAGACTATTTTCCAAAAGCTCCTCCAAAGTACTTTGTTCTTTGTTTCCTCCATCAATTAGGCATTCTAACATGATATTGAACTCTCCATTTTGACCATGCTCAACTTTTTTCACTTCCATAACCCTATCATTTTCATCAAAAAAAGTATAATCATCATCGTGGGGGGTTGGGGAAGGGAAGGACCAATAAGCACAATACTCCCAATGACCATTTTGACGACTACACTTATCACAAATACTCCACTTATGAGTTTGAGATTGTCGCACAATCTACCCCCGGGGGAATTTAAACAATTTTGTCACGAGTGTGGTCCTCCACAATAAGGACAAGGGTCATCAAAGTATAAACAACTACCATCCGACCAATTTTCATTATATGATTCCATTTTTCAAAAATAAGAAAATAAACAAGAAACAAACAGAAAAATAGACCAAGCTAAGAAAAATAATTACACAAATATTCACAAGTTTGGACCAAAGCACTTACGCTTATTTATCAAACAACCTAAATTATGCCAAATTGTTCCCCGACAACAGCGCCAATTTTGATGACGTCCAAATCCACTACTGAAAAAATGGACACAATCACTTGCAATATAATTTACCCAACTATGAGTCGGGGTCGAATCCCACAAATAACAATATGTAGGCGATTAGGAATGTAAAAGAATTATTATTTGCTATGCAATGCCAAACACTTAGAATTGATTTGACAAAATATCTATACCTAAATGCGAAAATGTAAACTAACCTACAAAGCAAGTAAAATGATCAATGGCTACAAGTCTGGATGCATCAAGAATTACACTCAAATAACAATCCAATGTATTTTATGATTTTACAAATATGAGCGGGTTTATGTTAATTAGCCACGACTAATAATTCTATGTTAGCTTCTTCCAAAGACTAACAAGACTTTTTAATTGAGTTATCCCTAAAACAATTAAGATATTAAGCACCCCCGGATATGGCTTTAAGTAGTTCAATCCTATCCCTAGGTAGAATCTATAAAATGAGGGTTAGAGCCTCAAGTTCTTGTTAATTACTCTTTCCCAATCCCAAATAATCTTTCCCAAAATTAATACGAAGTTAATGGGTGAGTCCTAGGGTTAGCTAATCCCTTTGGAAACATTCAAGAACAAGAATAATTAAAGTAACAATAACTCACTTCATAAAAGGATAAAAACATTCAATACATAAGTACAACAAGGTATTTAATCCACACTTTAAATATGATTATTTTCATAAACAAGATTTAAGTGTTGAATAAAATACTACACACTTAGATATACAATACAAAGCAAGGAAATGAAGAAATGAACATAAATGGGTAAGAAATTCTCAACCAAAAGCTTCCTATCTTCAAGACCAAAGTGTGTGTGCAAACCCTAGCTTCCAACCTTGTTCTCTCTAGTGTTTGGCCAAAAAATTCCTGAAAATATCTACTAGGTCGAGTATTTGTGGGTTTGGAATTGAGAATATGTGAAATGCCTAGGTCTGATGCCCGTTGACTGCACCTGTGGAAGAATACATACAGGTGCGGCTCTGCATATGCGAATAGCCCATCGCAGAAGAGTAATGTGAAGCTGAGTGCTGGATCCGGAGATGTGGCTTCCAAGCGCAGATGCAAAACTACTTCTGCGGTTCTTGACTCGGAGGTGCGATCCCAGGCAAAATTGTTCCGCAAATGCAGACTTCTCCCCACAAGTGCAAGATCGCTTATGCGATCTGTGTTCTGTATATGCGTAATCCCTGGATAGGTTTGTACTCTTTCAACCAATTTTTACTCATTTCCTTTATAACTCAACGCAAATCACTTCATAGCATCATTTTACTAAAAGTCTAATAATACACACTATAACAACCTCATATTATCATTAAAGGATGCAAAATCTAACGAAAAGAGGCTAAAATGAGCGGTAAAATCACCACTTATCATCTGGGCTCGAAGCCTTTTAGGGATAGGAATTGCCCATCGGAGACATAAAAGTCCTGGTTGGCCTTAATTTGGGTCCTCGATTCTCACCCAGAGAGTACAGGGATACACAGAACACAAACATCACCGATATAGGAGGCCCTCACGAGGGGGGGTCTTCTTGGAGACTTCCTCAATAGTTTTGCTGACGACATCGATCTTGACACTCCCAATGATGTAGAGAAAAAGGAGAGACTCCAGCAGTACGTGATACCTTTCTATGCATACTTTTTGTGTTTCAAGCATTTTTCTTTGTTTTTCTGTTTTGTTATAGGATAAAAAGATGTTCGATCATACCATCTCCAAGCTGCGAGATGAGCTTATGTGCCGTAAGAAGGAAGTCTAAGGTCTTGCCTCGGGTTTAACGGAGTTAAAGACCCTTTTCGCCCAAAAGGAGGTGGAGCTGAGTTTGCTCCAGACAAAGTTGGAAGAATTGAGCCGAGACAGAGACAACCTTGCTAAGCAGGTAGTACTACATTTTACGAACTTGCATTTTATTTTAACCTGATACTTAGCAATTTGTTTCACCTTTGTAGGTTAGGCAAAATAATGCTCACGTGGGTCATCTTTAAGATGATATAGTTTCCAAGGATGCAGAGGTCCTTAATCTGAGGAGGCAAAATAGGGTCGTGGCCTTGGAGAGGGACTTTCTACAGACGAAGCTGACGTCATCTCGGGGCCTCTTGCAAAGTGTCAAGGAGGAGATACCTTCGATCGTCGGCTAAGTCTATGGCAGAGGAAAAGGCATCCTCGTATAAGAAAGATGTCACCACTGCCAATGAGAAAGCTCGAGAGATTTCAGCGAAGGCCAAGCAGAAGTTGACTCGGGCCATTGCTTATGCTCATGCACAAGCGAGGAGGCAGCCTCTTGATAAAGTGAGCGATAAGGGCGCTGATCTTTCGGCCGAGACTGAGAAATCCCAAACCTTGGAGGAAAAATCTACTGTTTCGACCACTTCAGATGAGGGATCCGATGATGATTCTAAGGGTAGTGGGGGTGAAGAGTAGATTTAGGTTGTCTCTTTTCCCATTTTGTACAAGAGTCTTTTTAGGGGAAGGGCTTTGTAAATACTCTCCTACTGTAAATGTTTTTTTAGAAGTATGACAATTTTTCTACTTCGAGTATTTCGCATTCTATGTTTTAATGTTTTTGCCTTCAAATTCTGATGTTGGATCTTCAGGACATATACTTGGAGCTGTCGAGGCCTTTGAGATTAGACACCATCTCAAAATTGGACCGATAGTTTCTATGGGGTCAATGCCTGTAATGGCAAAAATTCACAGGGTCTGATGACCTCCAAGCGCTTTTATAACAGTGTCATTTACATGGCATGATTGCGAAGTGACCGAGGTGGTCCCACCAGTGCACTTCCCAAAAAGCAATACTGATATGGCTAGATTCCATTGGTCTCGAGAGCAGGCGAATAGTCACCACCTACCCTATATATGTGCTTTTTCTCCCCTTATTTGAAGATACTGCTATATTGAGCGACTATCTCCTTTATAAGGTTCCTCTTTCTTGTGCCAATTTCCCTTTACCTCAAAGTTTTTGCCTAAGTCATCTCTTTTTCCCTCTCTTTGCTTTACCATAGCCATGGCTATTGTGCCCGTGTCTACTTGTCAAAAAGAGGAGGGTTCTTCCTTAGTTTTGTGTTTGGTCGGTGGTACACCACCGGCGTCCGGTGAGCTAGCATTGAGGTGCTTTGTCTCGAAGAGGGATTTCGGTAGAGAAACCTCCTAATGTCCTGGTCCACTAGGAGCATGCGTCGAGGTTCATCTCCTCAATAGGGGAGGAGAATCTTGAGGCAGTCAAAAAAGACTGCGAATGGGGGAGAGAGGTGGTATTGCAGGCACCTTCCCCGGAGGAGAGCATTATGGATCATGTCGAGGGGTTATTGAACGTATATACGTACCCTTTTACATTAGGCCCTCTCGACAGGGTTGTGCTCAAATTTTGTAGAAGGTATAAGGCCACTTTGGCGCAGGCTCAACCATCCCTTTGAAAGATAGTGCTGATGATAACACTTTGCAGATAAGGTCGAGCTCGAATTCACCCTCAGTCATCTCGTCAGTTTATATCGGCCTTTGCATTACGGGGCTTGATTACTTTACGATGTCTATCCACTCGGCCCATTGTCGTTATGACGAAGAGGACGAGGACCGGGGGTGTATGAGTCGATTTGTTTGATCACGAACAGTCGATATTATCCCCAGAGGGTTTCTGCCATTTCCTGAGAAATGGAATTTCACATGGAAGTGGTACACTTGTGCTTTTACTATTTTTGTCCATAGTGAGGCGAGCTCCATGAATATGTTCCTTTTTTTGCTTTTTGAAGCGATCCCTTGGCTGCCGAACGAGGTTCCCGACCTGGCGGAATGGTTTCATAAGCGGCAGCTTTCTCGACTTATGATAAGTATAAATGGCGAGACCTATCCAAGGGGAGATGGTAGCCAAAACATCATGGTTGGTGTATAGTGGCTTGTTTTCTTAGAAAGAAACTTTCTCTATAGCGCACTAACTCTGCCAACGCAGGTGTCAGAGCATTTTCCAAGATGAGGCCGTATCCCCCTCAGGGGTGGAGGGGGTAAGAGAGATCGCCAACCTCGGGCCAAGGTATGATAATAAACAGAAGGAATAGTCGAAGTTTGCAGCGAGGCGAGTCCTGCTCTGAGGTTTAAAAGAGATGAATTGGCAAAGCTTCCAGACTCTAAGTCCTCTATTCTTGAAAAAGAAGTTCCACCATTGCCATTGTCTCCCATTCCCGTCGAAGGTACTTCGAGGGACAAGGGTCATCTGCCGTCTTCCTATTCTCCTACCGAAGGCACTTCGAGGGGAATTCGAGGCCAGGGGCCGAGCGGATTGAGTGGAACACTGGGTGACCGAGCTCCCATCGGGAGTAGTTTTATTGGGGCTGATGAGGCCAAGCCAGTAGATGTGTGTTCTACTTTTGACGAAGCTCAACGGCTCAGTTTTATGGTGAGTTTTGGCAGCCGGTACATACTTTTTAGTTTCGCATCTTCCTTTTCTTATTGAGCTCCTTTTTTGCAGGCCTTTGACAAGCTTAAGTCTGAGATGCTTCGCCGTGAGGCCAGGCTGTGGAAAGCTTTGGATGGGGAGAAATCCCTCAGACTTCTTTGCTAGAAAAAGGGAGATGAGCTGGTATACCTGCGGTATGAGGCAGATCGAAGTTGTATTTACGAGGGCTATCTCGAAAAATAGGTAACCTTTGTTTTGAGCCGATGTATGCTCCTCCTTCTGCTTTTGTAGGCTAATATTCTCCTGTTTCAACTTCAGAGAAAAACTGAGGACCTGGAACGACTTTGGGGGTGAAGTTGGCCAGGTTAAGCATGAGTGTAATGATCTAGAAGCCCAAGTTGCAGCCCAGAGGGATATTTTGGCCAAGGCTTCCGCCTTTAAAGTGCAATTCCAGAACGTTCATGCAAATAGCCCGGTTCGAAGGAGCATGATTGCAAGGCTCAAGTCTGAAATTCTAAAGATGAAGGAAGAGGTTGTAGATGCTCGGACTGAAGCCGAAGTGGTCCGAACCAAGGTTGATAAGAAAGTGGTCATCTTTTTGCAAGACACCGCCGACGCTCGAGCTGAGCTGAGAAAGGCTCTCAACTGGGAGAGTAGGATCAAAGAGTATGTTAGATGTAAATCTAGGAGGGAAGCTCTCAAGGAGATACACCGCCAGAGGTTTCGACTTCTCGGAAGAGATAGAGCACGCAAAGGCAGATGAGTATGATGCTAAATTCCTTTTGTACGATGCCGAGGATAGCAAGGAAGAGGCCGATGGGACATAGTCCCCGAGGAGGACATAGATTAGATTTTCCTTTTCAAATTTTGTAGATAATACTAACATTGTAAATGGAGCTTTGTCTTTTTGCATATATAAGTACAAAAGGAAGCCATGTGGCTTTATTTTTCATGTACTTCCTTTTGTTTCAATGTTTGTCAGTCGTTATCTAGATGAACTGGTCTTTGAAAGAAGAACCCTTAGGTCTAATGTACGGCCCCGGGGCTCGTTTGGCTGGCCCGTAGGCTCTTAAATATAAGCTGGTGTTTAAGCTCTTATGCTTTTGCTCTTAGGCATATTCAGTTAATTGTTTCGGGTTTAGTCTCTGAGTTGTGTTTCGACTCAAGCTTATTGACCCTTAAGTTTTTGAATTAAAAGCTAGCCCTTAGGCTCTTATGTGTTTGGTCGGTACGACCTTTTTCATGGGCTACCGGTAGTGGCTCTTACGTTTTAGGTCGCTACAACTTTTTATACGAGCTGGTGGCAGTGGCTCTTACGCTCTTACGCTTTAGGTCGGTACAACCTTTTACATGGGCTGGTAGTAGTGGCCCTTATGCTTTAGGTCAGTACAACTTTTTATATGGGCTAGGAGTAGTGGCTCTTACGCTTTAGGTCGGTACGACCTTTTACATGAGCTGGCAGCAGTGGCTTTTGTGCTTTAGGTCGGTACGACCTTTAATAGGCTTTATTTTTCCCTTGTTAAGTATTTTTTGAAATTGTTTTCCTGACTCTTCGATGGTTCGATAAGAACCTCAATTGTGAGTCATTATATGGCGATGATCGAGCACCTCGAGAGTTTTAATCAGTAGCTGAATGTTTTGAAGCATATAGTTTGGAGCTGACATGGTCGAAGCCCTTTTGCATATGTTGAGGGTAGCATGTTTAACCTGTTCTTTTTGAAGTACATTCGAAGTAATTGAAGGCCTGCGATTTTATAGCGACAGTCGGGCGTCCCCAAGTCGCATTAGTTTGGCTGGTACAACCTTATGGCTGTAGTTATTGTGTTTGGCCGGAGCCTTTCAGTCCCCGAGTTAAATAGTTTCGGCATCTATATCAATGGTATTCCTTTTTAGGGTTCTTACAATTTCAATATATAGCCTTAACTTTAAGATCGAGTTTATGCCTTTTGTAAGGTCTTACAAATTTCTACATGCCTTACTTGAGGTCTTACAATTTTGGTTACTTGGTAAAAATATGGTTCATGCTTTGCTTGAGGTCTTACAGATGTTGTACATATATGGTTCATGCCTTGCTTGAGGTCTTACAAATATTGTTGTTGCCTTATATAGGTCTTACGAGACCGAGGCTGCCTACTTGGGGTCTTATGGCCTCGGGTTTTTGATTGGTCGATGGGGGTAGCCATTAGAAGCCATTTTTTGTAAACTTGGTGTTTCCTCATTGAGGGATTACGAGTTCGGAGTTTCCGACTCAGAGGTCATGTGGCCATGAGTTTTTGATACCAGTCCCCGAGTGTTTGGAACATTTTCAGATTCTGGATCCATTTTCATAAACTTGATGTTACCTTATTAAGGGCTTACGAGTTTGATGCTCCGACCCGGAGGTCATACGACTTTGAATTGGTGACACCGGTCCCCGAGTGTTCGGGACAACCCTAACCAACGTTTTGGATTTTGGAGTTTTCGCCCCAACCTAGGTTAGGGGGTCGTTAGACCGTAGCTTGCTGCTGAAAAACGTTGCTAGGCTAGCGCGGTTTTTGGCTACTGGAGCCATTTTTGTAAACTTGATGTTACCTTATTAAGTGCTTACGAGTTTGAAGCTCCGATCCAGAGGTCATACGACTTCAAATTGTTAACACCAGTCTCCAAGTGTTCGGGACGTTTTTGGCTTTGGAGTCGTTTTTGCAAAACAAATACCAGACTCTTTGAAATGCGAAATGCTTTGATGGAGGAGAAAGTATTATTTGATTACTCGATACAAGTATACACATTTTTTGATTCCAAGGGCTCGGTTATATGGACATGGTTCATTCGACCGTTTGGTCCGGTATATTATTTTCCTATTGAGAACCCATTTAGTGCATCTTGGATTCTCCAAGGATGTGTTCTTCCGGGGGGATGGCCCCTAGTATTCGAGATTGATTGAAAAGAAGCCTTGAATACTTGTTGAGTCTTCCCTAGGTAGCATATAGATTTTGCCTCGTTGAAAACCTTACAGGTAAAACCCTTCTTGGGATAAAAACCCGGTCGAAGGGAAAGAGTGCAACGTATGCTTTTGGAACCTAAGGCCTTAGATATGGAAAGTGCTTCTCCCGTTTCGACCGGATATCTGCACATAGGTCAGTGTAAAATGTAACTAAAAGGGGAGATGATCATACCTTAGTGTTGACGGCACCTCGGGCCCTAATATGTTTCAATCGCTTGTTATGAGGACGCGGTACGGTCTTTTACTTCATTCGGTCGGGCTTAGCCAAGAATGTAGCTTGTTATTGCTATTTTACTGTTGTCTTATCCCTTGGCTCCTTCGATAGTGGAGGTATTGGTGCCAGTTCCACATCATGTACCGCAAACATGTTGTTCCCCGTAGATGGTTTTTATCCCATCCTTTATCGAAAATTTCATCATTTGATGGAGTGTGGATGGTACTGCTCTCATGCAAAGTATCCATGGCCTCCCGAACAAGGCGTTGTATCTCATGTCTACTTTGATAACATGGAATTTGGAATTTTGGGTTGTGCCGACCACGTTGACTGGGAGGGTGATTTCCTATTTTGTTGTTTTGCTTGCCATGTTGAACCCATTGAGGACTCAAGAGGCGGGCACGATTTGGTCAAGCAATCCGAGCTGCTCTACCACCCTCGACCTGATAATATTGGCAGAGTTATCTGGATCCACAAGTACACGTTTAATTTTAAATGTATTTACAAGGAAAGAAATTACCAGTGTGTTGTTATGAGGCTGAGATAGAGCCTTGATGTCCTCGTCGTTGAATGTGAGGGCGTCCTCGGGTATGTAACCTCGAATTTGCTTTTCTCTAGTGATATTTTTTTTCTTCTGATCACGGATTCTTGTGGAGAATCAATGCCTCTAAGATCATGTGAATGACATGTTGTAGCTCGTCTGTTTCACTCTTTTTGGTCTCCTCTCTTTCCCGGAATTGATTTCTGGCTCGATCGCTGAGGATCGGAGGTGACCTTTTCTGAGTAGTCAGGCTACTTCTTCCCGGAGTTGTCAGTATTCTTTGGTCTGTGACCGTGCATGTTGTGGAATTCACACGCTAAGTTATGGTTCCTTTGTAAAGGATCCGATTGTACAAACCTTGGCCACCTAGTATCTCTGTTTTTACTGATGGTGAATACGATGACTGAAACGTCGATGTTGAAGTTGTATTCTGACAAGTGGGGTGGGTCTATCATCCCTGTGTACCTATCGAATACAGCTCTGCTAACAAGTCCCCGAGGATTCTGGTCTCGATCCATCCTTCGGTCATTGCGGGTTATGTTGCGCCTCGGGGCATTTTTTCTATCTTCAGTGTATGGCTGATATCTTTCTTTATTTGGTTTTGACTCCTTTGTTGGAATCCTACTAGTATATAATGATCCCGGGAGGACTCCTAGCTGGCCGTCTTCGACCCTGATCTTTGATTGGTATCGGTTGTGGACATCCAACCAAGTCACGGTGGGATACTTGACTAGGTACTGCTTCAGTTGTTTTGAAGCTACCGAGCTTCGCTCATTTAAACTTTGAGTGAAGTCTTGCACTGCCCAGTCATCGGAGACCGGTGGTAGTTCTATTTGTTTCATTTGAAAGCGAGATACGAACTCATCCAGCATCTCGTTCTCCCTTTGCTTGATTTTGAAGATGTTGGATTTCCTTGTAGCTACTTTGATGGCACCAGCATGTGCCTTTATGGAAGAATCTGCCAGCATGGAAAATGAATCTATAGAGTTAGGAGCTAGGTTGTGATACCACATCGTGGCCCCTTTCGAGAGTGTTTCTCCGAACTTCTTCAGCAGGACGGATTCGATCTTATCATCCCTCAGGTTGTTGCCCTTCACCGCACAAGTGTAAGTAGTGACGTGCTTGTTGGGGTTCGAGGTTACGTTGTACTTTGGAAGGCGGGCATTCTAAACTTCTTTGGAATGGGTTTTGAGGCTGCTTCCTATGGGAACGGCTTTTGTAAAAACTTCTTCGAATCTACACCTTTCTGAATCGTGGGTGCACGTGGAATTTGATCGACCCTAGAATTGTAGGTTTCTACCTTCTTGTTGTTGGCTTCTATCTTCTTCTACTTGACTCATTCCTCTTTGTGAGGTCCTCGAGTATTTTTATGAGTGCAGGGTCGGCTACCAACCCGTTGTTGCTTGATCTTTCTGGTATCTGTTCGGCTCGGGGAGCCATTTTCGGTACTACTGTGCTGGGAGTCTTTTGGTGTCTTTGCAGCTGAGCAATCACTGACTATTGTGCTTGTAACATTTCGAAGATGACGTGAAGGCTAACCCTTTTTTCATTCTGAGCCGATATTTTTTGAGCTTCCTGTTGATTTTCGTGTTGTATGCTCCTGTTGGTGTGGAAACTTATTTGACGTGTTGAGAATTGCGCAAGACCACGTCCATGGGAATTGGTTTTGGCATTCTCAGGGTTCCGTGGTGGTACACGAACACCTAGAACATCCACACATTCTCTCCATGGTCCTCAAGATTGTTGTTTTCACGTGTGTTTACTGAGTTGGACATTTTGACCTGAAATCAAAGATCTTGGATAAGAAGAAAAGGTAACTTGCATTATGGAGTGAACCAGCAAGAAAATAATCACTATTGTTTTTAGCCTCACAGTGGGTGCCAAACTGTTTAACTTGAAAATGGTAACTACAATTTTATTTTGTGGTTCTAAAAATATATGATCTATATTTATACTAGTTGTTTAGGCAATAAATGCTAGGTAAAAGAGTATGAAATAAGATAAGAGCTTGTGGATTGTATAATAACCAAATTGAATGGCTGGAAATCGGGGCCTCGAGGTCGAGTTAGATGCTCGGCTAAGGGCAATAGAGGGAGGATTAACAGTTATGAAAGTTGTGATGGAGGTTCTTTATGATCAATAATGAGCAATAAATGAAGAATAATAAATAGAACACAATGGATATAAGAAACAAATGTAAATGAGATCAAGAGAATATGTTAAATTGGAGAGCAGAAAGAATGTTCTTGTATTTTCAATATTGAGTATCCGATATTTTACAAAATAACAAGGATCCCCTTTATATATGACGGGAATCCCAACATAGTACAAATGCATTTATTACATAGATAAGGAGTTGTTACAACCATTTAATGCTATGATACGGGTTGGGACTAGCCTAATAGACCTTGTCAGCTTTAGTCACGTGCCTTCTGAACCTCCCGCTAGTGCATCGTAGTCGCTGGTTTGCACTGCCTCCAGGTCGATCGTTGAGAATCTTCGGGGCCGAATCTTGAGTTGACTGTCGAGCCTTCTAGGGCGGTCTTTACGAGGTGCTTTAATGATTGTAAAATTGGACCACCATTTTTTACCATATATAAACCTTGAATATTGGGGGCATTACCCTCAGATGTTATGTTTTCAAGGTAAATACTTCGTCTCGGTAGGGTCTCGATAGGTAAATTTTGAGAAGGGACAAAGGTCGGATGAACCGTTCCCGTGTAGATTACTCGAGCCCTAATGACAAAACATGTACGCATGAATGATCTATTGAAAGAAGAATCTTTTCCCTACCAAATGTTTTATGCCATAGTGAAATTCCTCTTTGCAATTTCATACTTACAACCTATTGAGAAAACTGGCTCAAAAGCCTATTGCAACTAAAGCTCGAGCAATTAACCCCGTACTTGGGGACTACGGTCCAAAAATCGACGTGCTTGAATTATTAAACTTCAAAATCATAACACCTTAAAAAGGCAATCTTCGATTTAATAGGCCACGGCCACCCCACTCGAGGACTGACACTTTGAATAAGTTCAAAGTGTAATCGAGAACGAGCCCAAAGGGCAAATCTCAAGTCAAAGGCTACGGCCGAACTAACACGGTTGGAGACGTCTGAATCCCGCAATCAAACAGGCCTTCAAATATTTTCATAAAACCGGTTAGAAAAGGCTACCCTTGACAAAATTACAAAGGGTTTCGATAAAATCAACCCTAAAAACCTTAAGAGATACCAAATTGTTCGAACTCTCAAACGAACTTATGCTAAGGCATAACAAAAATTTTCGATAACACTTAATCCTAATGGGTACAAATTTATCTCTTGCTAAGGCTTAATACTTCTTATATGATCAAAACCTTTTAAGTCGAAAAGGGAAAAAGCCACTCTTTTAAGGCCATATCGGCCCGATTTAAAATCCTAAGGTCCACTATATCGTTGAGTTCAAGGCTCTTCCCTCGCTCAGCCAAAACCTAACAATTATTTTACTCCGAGTTCGAGCAAATACTCACTTGATTATAGAGATTATACTTATCTAACTTCGACAAAATTTTCGCAAGACAAGAAGTGAGTCAAAATCCTCACAAGATCCAAAGTGTATAAGAATTGTCATAAGCCAAAGGAAAACAGAGTTTACACGAAACATAAATCAGAGACAAATCGAAAAGAAAAGGGTTTTTTCATATATGCCAAAATATTTACAAAGACCACTCAGAGTCTTACACTAAAAATTAAAAAAAGAAGAAAAAATTCTAAGTGGATAATCTTCCCCGGGATCCTCATCTTCATATTCTCCGCTCTCCGATCCGCTCACGCTCCCGGAGTCATCATCATCGGAAGAAAGCAGCGCTCTAGCATCGTCCTTGAGTATTTTTGGTTCTCGATATCGGCGGCAAGGTTGAAGCCACGAGCATGAATCTCCTCGAGAGTCTCTCTTCGAGATTGAAACTTGGTATGCTCAATGGCCCAGTATGATCGAGCCTAGGTTGTGTCAGCCTCTGCCTTTGCTCGAACTTGAGCAACTTCAACATCAGCTCGACAAATGGCCATCATCGCCTCAGCTTCAGCCTTTATTCTTTTTGCCTCAGATGTGGCCTTTGAAAGCTCGCCGGCCAGCCGAGTCACGAGATCCTTAATTTTCTCGGCTCAGGCCAAGATTTTCTCTTCATGCTTTGGAGTTGACGCTCGGCGGGAGATAGCTGGGTCCGAGCAGTATCTTTCTCCGAGGCGAAGCGGTCCATGTTCTGCTTCCACCCTAAAGTTTCTACCTCTTTCATCTTGAACTCCTCGCGAAGCTGGTCCATCTTTTCGGCCTTCTGTTGTACCCGGAGGTTTAAAGTATTAGTCGTTGTCCCCGAATCGACACACCAAACTTGAAAATTCGTTATTACCTGTTCGATCAGGTGAGTCTACTCTTTGTGAGCTTTGGCCAGTTCAGCTCGAAGGTCCTTGATCTCATCTTCTTTTTGCCTACTGAAGAGTTTGAGGGCATCTCTCTCTTCCATGATCCTTTTGAGGTCGGCCTCACACCAGTTCATCTTGGCTAGAGATTTGGAAAATACTTCCCGATGAAGCGTCATGGCCTATAGAGAAAGAAAGAAAATCAAGCAAGAGGAAATGAAGGCAAATGTAAAACTAATAATGTGAGCTGAAATCTACCTGGTTCAGGAGTCACTGATCCTTATCAAAAATGATCAATGTATCCAGATTGAAAATATCATCGACCCCCATGAAGTAGCCACGGAATAAGTCATCCCCTTCGTGGACCGTTCCAACATCGGGGGTCTCCAAAGCCTGAGCCTCCTAGAATTGCCCCTTAGAAAATATGGGGAGGGGCAGCGAATCATCGATATTAATTTACCTAAGAAAGACACTTGGGGAGCTTTCTCCTTTTAGGAGGGCCTCGGAACCGGACTTTTCAGGCACACCCGCAGATTCCGACACACGAACATGCACACTTGTCGATTCTTCGTCACGACGGGAGACATCTTCAGCCTTCGAAGACTCGGGGACTTTGCTTGGACCATCTTCCGAGATCTCTTCGGTCCGAAGATGAGCCTCCTCGACCACCACCAGCTCATCTGCCTTTGAAGCTTCAGTGGTCCCCCTCTTTCGAGCCACCGGCTCATAGTCAGCATCTTCTTTCTCATATTTTTCATCTCGTATTTTCTAGTCTACGGTTGTAGGAATGGCACCAGTGTCGTTCTTCGACTTACGAGCCTTGATCTTTTTATGATTCGGAGTCTCAGAGGGCGAGACCTTTTTTCTTTTCTTCTCCTTCGATGGCTTCGAGACCGGGGGTGGAACCTCCTCCTCCCCGGACGGGGTCCTCATGACGGAATCTTTCCCAAGGCCTATATGAAAAGAAACCAAGTAAGTATAAGACATAAATATTCTAAGGTCATCAGATACGCAAAGGAAAAAGCTTACTGTGATTTTTGGCCTCCCATCGGCCCCCTGCTAAATCGCACATACGAGAAGGTTGAAGCTAGGGTCCGAACCCAGCTTTCGAGGTTCGGAATCGCGCAGGGCATCCAAGCAACCGCTATATCACGAAAAAAGATATCAGTAAAAGGGAGTGAAAAGGAAACTAAATAATGGATAAAAGCCAAAGGAAGAATTTAACTTACGATTCATGTTCCACTTTTTGGGAAAGGGAATCTTCTCGGGCGGAATCAGGTCGGAAGTCTTCACTCGGATAAATTCTCATCCACCATCTATCTTTGTCCTCATCTATGCTCGAGAACAACACCTTGATAGCCCATCACTGAAGCTTTATTAGTTCGCCTCGGAAAAGACGAGGCTTATATAGTCTGATGAGATGATCGAGGGTGAAAGGCGTCCCCTCCTTTTTGCTCACAAAAAATTGGAACAAAATGATGATCCGCCATAAGAAAGATGGATCTGTCCTAGGGTTATTTGGTACCGACAGAAGTCGAGGACGACAGGACCCAGTGTGAATGGGTAAGTGTAAAAACTTAGAAACCCATCCACATGGGTAGTGATATCTTCCTCAGGGGTCAGGACCACTACTTCTTTCTTGTCCCAATTGCAGTCTTTATTGACCTGCTCGAGGTCACTTTCAGTTATCGAGCATATGTATCTCGACATGGGTTCACACCGGTGGGGGACGAAGGAGGTTTTCTCGATTTTGAAGTCGAAAGTGAGATCGCACCCTCCCTCGGGAACACACTCCTCAAGGCATGGGTCCACCGATGTTTTATCACCGACCGGTCACGACGAAGTGGCTTCTTCTTTCAAAGGAATAGTATTTGAAGTTCTTGCCATTTTTGTGTAAAGAAAGAGAAGAGGATAAGGTTTGGTAACGGAGCAGAACGAGAAGACTTAGAAGGTGAGAAAGACTTTGAAGATCTACAGATAAACTTGGAGAAAACAAGGAAATTTTTTAAGGATTGATATTAGAAAAATCCAAAGTAAAGTTTGAGGAAGTGAGAAGAAGACCTATTTAAAAGATTCACGGCGACAGTTCAAAATCACTAGTGGTCGACCGCCAACTAACTCTCATTAATGATTTTGGCTACTGAACCGACGCAACGTTTCAGTCGCTTACGTCATGAGGGTGACTTCATAACTGGTCGAGGTATAAAATTGAAGGCTTAGTTCGTTTCTTCTCATTACACTCCAAGAAACGAGGGGACTATCTGTATACGGTTAAAACTAAGCTTACCCGATTATGCTATTCGATCGAAAGCACGTAATTGGATTAAGGGTCAGCCTCGCAATGGATTGGGCAATAGCACGAAGACGAGGTGTCAAATTTGAGAATCGAGGTGTCCGTCGAGATGGGGCCAACATCAATCGAGACTAAGTATGACCGACCTCGAAGTAAAAATAAAAAGGCGAGATATCCGTAACCGGTTGAAGATCACGGCGGAAATCCTTGAATAGATTAAATCGAAGGCGGTTATTTGTACCAATCATGGAATTTGCTTACGTAATTAGAATTATACCATAATTAGGATTCTTCTAGTATACAAAGGAGAGTCCCCATCATTTGTAAGAACCTTACATTCATACAGATCAAGGAAATATAATATTTCTCTCTTTCTCTGGCTTATCAACTTGTTGCTCTTTAATTGTTCTTGCTTTACTAAGCTCGAGCATTCATCGGCTCGAGGGCACTGTTCAAGCATTGGTTTGTTTTACATTCTTGTCAATTTTCATCACTTATATTTAAATTAATTAACTGGTATTAGGTGAAATTACGTGTCCTTAAAATCACATTATAAGTTTAATTGTTATCCGAATTTTGGGGTAAACAACAACATAACACAAGAAGTACTCTCTGATTTCCAACAAAAAAATACTATTAGTAAAAGAATCAAAATATTTTTTTTTTAAATAACAAATTAGTATTTAAAATAAGTAAGTTAAAAAATATCTTTTATGTTAGTTCTGAATAAATAAATTTCACCATAACTCAGTTGCAAAATTATTCATATTTACGTTAAAACTTAGATAGCTTGATTCTCATTTTTAAACTTAGATAGAGAAACTAATGATGGGGAAACTAAGTTTGTTCCCAGACAAGCATTCAGTTGAGTTGAGATCATTTTGTTTTGGGTGAGCTTTATTGTTGTGTTTGGGCTACTTCATGGGTCAAATGGGCTATAAAAAATTATAAATACTTTTCACTTTTAGCCCGCGTCAGAAACTATTTACATTCGACAGCCAAAAAAAGTGTATAAATTTTGTATATATATACAATATAATTTTCCCAAAAATTAATGATGGTTACCTTGGACTCAAACCAAATAGACCCATGAGCTAAAATATTTCTATTTCAACCCATTAATCTTTGGGCGGGTTGGATGAATTTAGGCTCAAATTGCCACCTCTAGTAGCTAAAAGAAGAATTAACCCAAATAGCAGCCCACACAATCGCTTAAACTAAAAATAGTCGATGGAGATATAATATATGCATAATATTTGTATTATATATGTAAAAATTATGTGTAATAATCAATGTATAATTATGTATATGGTTAGAAAAGTAAACAATGAATACAACAACGACAACAATAACCCAGTAAAATCCCACTAGTGAGGTTTGGGGAGGGTAGTGTGTACGCAGACCTTAACCCCACCCTGAAGAAGTAGGGAGACTGTTTCCGAAAAACCCTCGGCTCAAGAAGATGAAAACACAAAGACACAATATCAGTACCTCCAATAGAAAAATGAATATGACCTAAAGATTCCTTGCTACAATCGAGCTGATTCGGAACAATTTGCCAGGCCTACCATTTTCAATAAATTAGACTTAATTTCTCTAGAGACATCCGATAAAAAAAAATTAAATTTCTTTCCCAAGGTGGTTTTGACGAAGTATATTAATTAGAATATTACAGTAATTTTTTTTTTCCCAGATTGGATGAAGTTGCTTCCGCACAATTTATTGATTATCAGGATCTTTCGCAGTTTTTGGGACTTGTTCTTTAATCTGTATAATAAAGTAGATTATCACATAATTACTAAAATAGTAATATCATCCAAGGAAAGTATTAAACTTTCATAAATCGTCTACTGAAACGGCCAATAGCAGGTGATCCTATCTCCTAATATTAAAGCTAAAACAGCTTTAAGACACTTTGGTAGCACTTTCAAAGCTCCTGTAGTCGCAAAAGTTGCATCAACTGAAAATACTTTAAGACACTTTGGTGGCACTTCAAAAAACATATTTTTCCATGAAACAAGTGCTCATAGTTTTACAAACTCAAGGTACTGTACCACTACTTTTTTAATCTCAAAATACAAAAAAATTATTTTGTGTCTCACACAACCGACACTAGTTGTATTAGGCCTCTTTTTTATCTCACAGCTGTATGAGTCCTAGAATTTTATGGACTCAGATGTGCAAAATATGGGTCCACAAATATGTGAAATAAAAAAGAGTCTCACACAACTAGTTTAAGTTGTGTGAGATACAAAATAAAATCACTCCAAAATACTGGTTCTCACTGACACCCTAAAACAATTAATTATCCTGTTGAGTTTTGTATTGTTATCCAGGATATTGTAAGGAGAATCCATGATAAGTGATAACAGTCCTTAGAAGTTATAGAATTTGAGGATAAAGAGGAATTTACACAAGGGGCATCACACAGATAAAGAAGTTTAAGAAAAAGAAATTCAACTTTCACCCCACTTCAACTGAACCACTGCCATCAAATATCAACCGATACATATATATACAGGCTCTCATCCAACAAGTAGAGAATGGCCATACAGGAAAAATTGAACAATGGGCTCTCTACAGGGGATGAAGCAAACCAATAGATTTTCCAAAGCATTGCCAGATCCACTGTGCAGGGTCTCACTTCTGCCAACCCACTTCAAATTCTCCCGTTCTGCTTGCATTACGATCGAAGATCAGAGTGTTTGAAGCATTGGAAGGCCTTCCCAATAATGTTCATCTTCCTTCATGGAGATCTTCTGAGAATACAGTTGCCCGAGATACGTCATTCTCGAACACACTCAAACCAGAGTAAGGACCAGAAGAAAACATAGACGAGGTACCATCTGATTCAAATGTTGTAGATGACTGCCTTATGTTAGGTCGAGTGCCTGAATTTATATTAGTATCCTGGTACTCAGTTACCCGCTGAACCATTTTGAGAGATTGAACCACTTCTCCCATTGTAGGCCGTTGGCTAGCTTCCGGAGCAACACAAGCCGCTGCAATTGTACAAACCCGCACAAAATCCTCCTTCGGGTACTTTCCCTGAAGCCTTAGATCAGCAAGTTCTTCTAAACGATCCTTGTCTCTAAGTATTGGTCTGGCCTGAAAACAAAGTACAGCACTTTCTTTTTACAGCCTTTTCAAAGAGAGTCCAATGACAACACAATAAGCTTCTTTGTAAAGTACCAAAAGGGGGAAAATGGAGACATGATTTCTGAAGATCAGTTTACAGCCTTTTCAAAGAGAGTCCAATGACAACACAATAAGCTTCTTTGTAAAGTACCAAAAGGGGGAAAATGGAGACATGATTTCTGAAGATCAGTTTACAGCCTTTTCAAAGAGAGTCCAATGACAACACAATAAGCTTCTTTGTAAAGTACCAAAAGGGGGAAAATGGAGACATGATTTCTGAAGATACAGTAAGTGCACAAAAACTCTGTTACCATTTCAAGAAAAAAAAAGGTGCGCAACTACACTTGTATGATCTGAAGTAAGAGATGCAATAGTATAAGAAAGTACCAACAATATAACACTTACCCAAGTAACAAGATTTTCCTGTCCAGATGGTTGTGACATATCTACAGGCTTCTTTCCTGTCAACAATTCAAGGAGGACAACCCCATAGCTGTACACATCACTTTTTACGAGTAGGTGCCCAGTCATGGCATATTCAGGGGCTACATACCTGCACAAAACAGTGCTTCCAAATTAGTCAATCTTATATCTTAGAGAAGCACGTGTTAACGAAGAAACACTAACCCAAATGTGCCCATAACACGAGTCGAGAGGTAATTCGTCTGGCCTTCCGGGGCCTGTTTTGCAAGGCCAAAATCAGCAACTTTAGCATTAAAGTTGTTCTCAAGCAATATATTTGACGCCTTAAAATCTCTATGGATAACACAAGGTTGAGAATCTTCGTGCAAATATGCAAGTCCTCTCGCTGCATCAAGCGCAACTTTCATTCTAGTGTCCCAATCCAGTGGGCAATTTAATCCTAAAGGGCCTGCAGCAAGAGAGTGCAATTGTTAAACTTCTTGATAAGTTGAATAGGTCACAACGCTGATTTGTGCGACCACCTTGTCTAGAAACTTCAACTGTTAGAAAGAGGACACTTTTAACAGTTCACTTAAAACTTCTAAATACCACCTCCTCAGGAGCAGGCTTGATTTCTTTTCCTGGGCCTAAGACACACAAATTCATTTATTCACGAGAATAGCAATGAGACTTGAAGGATCTCTACATACTCTTAACACCTGCTATAGAATCTAAATATCCACTCCAAGTTTTAGGGTAATGGTTCAGAACCATTGTAATGACTTTCAAAAACATATGTGAGAGTTCATATTCATCTCCAACAGACGGGCCATATAAGGAAAGCTGAATATGTTGATAGTTGGAGTTACCTTTCCTTTATGTGACTTCTTACCAGATAAGCAAATTACAAACTAAAATAGCAAGGCAGATATTGTAGCTATTTAGTTGCGAAGTTGACAAAGGATTAAGTCACTAAAAAACTTACCATGAAGCCAAGCCTCCAAACTCCCATTTGGAACAAGCTCATAACACAGTAGGTTCTGTGAGGACTCACGACTGCTATAGTAACCAATAAGTTTCACCAGATTACGGTGATGCAGCCTACTAAGCATCTCAACCTCAACTAGAAACTCTTTACCTCCTTGTTGGCCTCCACTAGTAAGTCTTTTTATTGCAACAGCAGTACCATCACTCAGCACACCCTTGAAAACTCTGCCAAAGCCGCCCTCTCCAAGTATACTAGATGGTGCAAAGTTATTTGTAGCTTCTTTCAGTTCTTCATATGGAAGGAACCGTGTACTAGTTGGATGGGGAAATGATCCCTCAGCTGGAACAGCGTCCGTACGTATCGGTTTTGCTATCAAGAAATCAAAATACAAGCAATTTTTATAAAGTAACTTAGGTGGTGCAACAAGTACAAACAAAAATATCTCCATTTATAGTTTCAGCATCGTGCATTTAAAGAACTGATAAAAATATTTCTAGTTAGCAGAAAAATAGCTTCACGGAATTCTAGTTTCTTCGATATATCAGCCATTTTAAGATATTTTTGGTTCAAAGGGAACTGGTAGCTCAAGTATAGCATTGTTGGTTTAAGCCACCAGTTTAAGTATAATAACCATTTTAAGTAGCTCATACAGGAAATTATGAGAGCTCAAGACGTCAGATGCAAACCAAAGTTTCGCAGATAGGGAGAAAACTTTTAACATAAATTCTGAACAGAAGATCAACGAAAGCTTCTGCAGACTTTTTGCTTTTTGACTAATTTGACCAGAAGTAAGTAGTTTGCTAGAGTTATTGATCAAGCTTCTACTACTCAACACTAGTCCAAGTTAACAAGAAAGAGCCTTTTCCATATTTGTTTCTTCTGTTCACCAATCCAAATTTCTGTTCCTATGTGGGTGGAACTTTAAAAGAAGACGATCCAAATCCAGGATAATTTGATAAGTCCATGGAACATAGAAACACTTACCAGTTTCTTTGTGGGGTCTTTTCTTCTGTCTTTGATTAGATCCACAGAAACAAATAAAGAGTGTCGATATGATAGTGATGATTAAGATGCCAGCAACAATCCCAACAATAAGAATTAAACTTGGATGTCTCCTTTTGTTCAAAGACACTGTTACTGCAGGAGCTGAAGGCAGCCGCGGAGCTGCTTCAACGGGTGACATAGCAGAATGTGGAGCTGCATATCAAAGAAAAGTTACTCAACAAATATGAAAAGACCT